>JAADXZ010000558.1:0-18149 GCA_023338055.1 Phytopythium mirpurense | reverse complement strand
CTTGCGTGCCGCCCCCCCCCCGCGAAAATGGGTCTGCCGGATTCGGTGACAGGTGGCGATCCTCCGATATCCAGAGTGCATCCGACCTACGTGGTTTTTACCGTTGTCGGACGGGGTGCGTCCCCAAAAGGAACCCGAGATCCAGAGCATCTGCCAACCGCTGGTAGACCTCGTACTTTACTGTCCAGTACACATGTAACGGGTTGCACCGTGCAACCCGTTACATGTGCTACCGTGCAACTTGCACGGTCGCATGCTTTGGTGGATGGAGACAGGGACCAATCGTCTGGCTCAGGCTGTCCGAGCTAATCGGTGGTCGCAGCCAACTTCAACGGGTTCGGGTCCCAAGCAGCAGACCCCGCTCGACCTCAATGTATCGCTGCACGCTTGGCAGTCGGTGCACGCTGCAACCGTATACAAGTCTAGTGCCTACGTGACGGACCTGTCGATCCGCTACAGTAGAACAAGTGATGTCCATATTGAGCCCATGGAGCTGTTCAGGGGTCAAACTATGACCATGGATTGACACAACCTCCTGCCCTTCTCGGGGAGAAGTGTCGTCGGCAGCTTCCACTCGACGGACGACGTCTGTGAGAACTCGTTAGGCCTCAATCATGGCTATGGCACCCAGCTTTCGCTCCAACTAGACCTCGAGCGCCATGCTCAGCTCAAACGTGAGCTAACATCAGATAGTAGCGTACGATCCGTCCTACAACGCGCCAGCCTTGAGCCCCTCCGCTGACATCGGGCTTGCTAATTCGATGGGGGGGCCGGAACGCTTTCGCCTTGCCTATGGGGTGGGGGTGGGGGTGCGGGGCGCTGGGTCGAGCTATATTTGGTGCTTTTGTCGCGATGAGTAGGACGAGCCGTATCCAGAGGAGCGTCAGGACTGCGAGTACCGTCTAGAGAAGCAGCTCTGGTATGAAGAGGACGACGCGAAGGAGAAGCGCGGCGGCTAGTTCTCCTTCATTGCTGCACTGCGCGATATGCACCCGACGAAATCGACCGAACGGGAAGCGTGAGTGAGTAAAGTTGGGCCAACAGAAAGAAAGCCTCATGCGATCTGAGAGCCACCACTCGTGACCAAACTGAGAACCGAAGACAAGTTCTCATGCGACCTCAGGATTTATACATAGCGACCTGCAAAGCCGTGCTGCTCGCTGGCGCTGCTCTCGGGTCCAACCATGACGAAACATGAGCCTGGTCGACCCGAGAGGAGCAACAGCGAGCACCACCGCGGCGGTTGAACCCCCATCCACTCGAGCGCACCCACTCCAGGACTGACACTACCGGTGTCCTAACTGCCTACCGAAACTGACGACCGGCCGCGCAGAACGCCAACACCGCCGCTCAGTAAGCGTCGAGATGCGTCTCCAGCCCATGCCACGCGGTCTCGAAGCTCTGGATAAACTGCGCGCGGTTGGGCAACGCGTGCACCTCCTCGCGGTGGACGATCGCGTTGCGCTCGCTCGCAACGTAGCGCAGCGAGCCCACCGTCGACACGGACAGCTGGGCCTCGACAGACGAGGCCTTGCCGTTCAGTCCCATGCCTTTGGCGCCCAGCATGAGCTCCAACCGGGTTTCGAGCTCCTTGGTGAGCTCCACGGCCAGCTCGTAGTCGTTGGCCGCGTAGGGTACGCCGTGCGGACGCCTGCCGCTCGGCTTGTGCGCCGCGTGGTGATGGTGGCTCGAGCCTCCCGATGAGTCGGAGGCCACATACATGGACACAGAATCAGTGCTTGTGCTAGCATCAAGACGCGCCGGTGACCAGCCAGCCAACGTCCTACCTTACCTAGCATTGCACCGCGCGAGAGACTTTCTTCCAACTGTACGTTCGATCAACGACGCTGGGGATCTGTACGAGACAAAATATACTGTGGTCGAGCTAGGTAGAGAACGAGACGGGAGGTTTAACTTCGAGGGACAAGACGCCCGGGTCGCCAACTTCAACTACTCAAGAGTTGAAGTGAACACAGGAACCAACTGTACCTCAGTGTCCATCACACGTGGACAATCCACTTCAAGATGAGGCAAGCGACAAGTACAGAAAAGGTGCTGCTCACCATGAACCACCCAACACCAAGCACCACAAGCGTCGGCAACACAACACTTGAGGACACTCGGACACTAATGGTATTCGTAAAAGGTCACTATCAACGCCGTATCAGTACAGTCACGGCTGTCCGACGCCGAGCTGTCTCGTACAAGACACGTCCGCCTCCCACACACTCCCTCCAATCGCCTCCCGGCTCCTCCCCTCGCTCCGTACGCGTCGGTCGCCTACAGACCGTTCCGCGCGCTCTCATAACTCCCAATGAACCGCTGGCGGTCGGGTAGTCCGTCCACCGACTCGTCGTGGATGAATCGGTTGCGCACGCTCGCCACGTAGCGCAGCGCACACACCGTAGTCATCGGCAGCTTCCTCTGGACGGACGACGTCTTCTCGTGCAGCCCCTTGCCTTGTGCGCCCAGCTTCGGCACCAACTGGACCTCGAGCGCCTTGCTCAGCTCGATCGCCAGCTGGTAGTCGTTTGCGGAGTACATGCCGTACGACGCACCGGTCGTGAACGCCGTCGCCGTCACCGTCGCTGCTGCTGGTGTGGGGCTCATTGGCACGGCAGAGGGTCTGATAGTGGACGTGGCGCCAGTATTGAGCGGTATACGATGCCGGACCGGGCTTGTGGGCGCGACAGGGAAACTGTACGCATTCGCTGTACGAGTGTTGGGTAATAGGCAGTGCTGGAGCGGACTCGCCTGTACGTCAGGGGGGGGTCTTTACGCGTCCGCTGCGCCAGTGTTGGGCGGCGGGCGGCGCTGGATCTATCTCTTGGGTGCCGGTGGCGCTGGGAACAAGAGCGCTGCCAGGTAAATGCAGCCAAGAAGGGCCGCGACGATGAAGAAGAAGCCCAGGGCAACGCCCTCCATCCTTGCTCCGCGTGAGAGTACCTAGGTAACGGGATGTTGTGGGAAGGGATCAGGCGGCCGGCCAAGAACAGGGTTCACGCGACGAAACCGGGTTCATATTGAGCCCATGGTCCTCGGTGATGCTGTTCAGGGGTCAAATTGTGAATATTTACTTGGCACAACCTCCTGCAGGTACCTGACGGGCGACGTCTTCTTGCCGGACTTGTCTTCTTGCTCAGCTCCAACGCCAGTTCACAGTCGTTGGGCGTGTAACTGCATTACACCGCGCCAGTCTTGAACGCCTCAGATAAAGCTGAGAGAATGATCGCGTACGCCGCGTCAGCCTCGAACGATGGAGCTCTCGGACGCTCGGCGGTGCTGGCCGGCGCTTGCCGGAGCCGCAAAGGCCAGACCCACGGCCATCACACAGCGCAGCAGAAGCAGAAGCAGCACCGCCAGTAGCATGAATAAAGTAGCAGCATAGCTCCCCGAGCGCGCAGGATCGCCTCCTGGATGCATTGGTCAGTCTTTCAAGTTGAATATCATGCCAAGTTTGGTATTTGAAATTCGGCATTTATAGATAAAAACTGATAGACACCATGATGTCTTTAATTTTATAATTACCTGGAGTGTTTTGAAATAGCGTTGAAGACGAGCGCAACGCGTATGATGCCGCTTTCGTCTACCCTTCCTCCCTCCGCCTTACAGTATCCTCTCCCTCCGCCCCGCCCCCTTTGCATCACCGCGCTAGCTGACGATGCACTCGCCGCCGGCGGGCTGGAGCCTGCCACTCGCCTCCAGCCGCTTCTTGTCGCTCAGCACCTGCAGCTCGTCGCTGGCCGCCTCGAAGCGCCCAATGAACCGCGCGCGGTCCGGCAGCGCGCGCACGTCGCGGTCGTGGATGAGCGCGTTGCGCACGCTCGCCACGTAGCGCAGCGCGCGCACCGTGGTCGCCGGCAGCTGCCCCTCGATCGACGACGTCTTCTCGTGTAGCCCCTTGCCCTCGGCGCCCAGCTCGTGCTCCAGCCGGAACTCGAGCTCTTTGCTCAGCTCGATCGCCAGTTGGTAGTCGTTCGCCGCGTACTCCACGCCGCGCGAGCGAGCGCCGCCCCCGCCGCCGCCAAAGATGCCCAGAACCTTGGTCAAGGCGCTCCACATGCCGGTCGTCAACCTTGGTGCTGTTGCAACTTGCAATGAGAAGCTCAGGTTACGGAATCGTAACCGAGTTACGTAATCGTAACCAATACTCATGAGTGCAGCTTCAACGTCAACAACACGGTGTGGGCTGGGTTCGTGGTTGCTTTTGGCGAACGCTGGAGCATAACCATTCGGATGGCTATATTTATCCACGAAGCGGCTAAATGCATGGAGCACCTTGCCTCGCGCCCGCGTGCCCAGTTCTCGACGCGATGAGCAGTCTGTTTGCGCGCAACCGCACGTTCCGGCCGACCAAGAGCCACAGCCACGGCACCAAGCGCTACGACCTGCACAAGCACGCGCAGGCCACGCTCGGCAAGTGCGTACCTTCCTCCTCTCTACGTATCTTACACGATGCTCCATGCCTATCGCGGGTAACCCTTGTAACCGTCTGTACAATTGGGGCGAGGGGGGGTAGTGGCGACCTGGGCGCGGCCGTGGCGCTGCCCGCGGGCGAGGACCTGAACGACTGGCTCGCCGTCCACAGTGCGCCCGCCTCCTATTCGTACCCCTGCGCCACCTCGCCTCGCCAGCGTCTCTCGCCCGCGCCTAACCAGTCCATGCGAACAGCGATCGACTGCTTCAACGAGATCAGCATCGTGTACGGCACGGTGGCCGACTTCTGCACGGACGCGTCGTGTCCGCGCATGAGCGCCGGCGCCAAGTTCGAGTACCTGTGGAAGGACAGCAAGGCGTACAAGACGCCGGCGGCGCTGTCGGCGCCCGGGTACATCGACATGCTGCTGGCGTGGGCAGAGGCGCAGCTGAACGACGAGGCGCTCTTCCCGACGCGCGAGGGCGCGCCGTACGCGCGCGGCTTCCTCTCGGCCGTGCGCAACATCTTCCGGCGGCTCTTCCGCGTGTACGCGCACGTCTACTACTCGCACTTCGACAAGGTCGTGGCCATCGGCGCCGAGGCGCACCTCAACTCGTGCTTCAAGCACTTCATGGCGCTCGCCAACGAGTTCGAGCTGGTCGACCGCCGCGAGCAGGAGCCGCTCAAGGACCTCATCCGGAGCCTCCTGGGCTGAGCCTCCTGGGCTGAGCCAGCCAGCCGCCGACGACACACGGCACATACCACACACGCCAGCGAGTCAATATAAATATATAGACGAGTCTTCGCACCTCCTTTGCTGCTGCCGAGGAAAGAACGACGGGAGGCACGAGAGCGCGGTGGTGGAGACGCCGCGGCTGGGATTAGAAGCGCGGGTCCTGCTGGGGCTGCCGGCCGCCACTGCGCACGAGCTCCTGGTGCGACGGGTTGAACGGGTCGAAGGCCGCGAACGGCGTCTGGCGCGATGGAGACGCGTGCACGGCCACCTCCGAAAAGTCGAGCAGGTTGGCCTCGGGCACCTCGGGCACGGGCTCGAGGTACGTGCGCGGCGGCTTCTGCAGCAGCGCAGAGTCGAGCACGTGCAGCTCCTGCGACTGCTGCTGCTGCTGCTGCTGCTGGCCGTCCGCCTCTGGTGAGTACTCTGGAGCGTACTGCTGCTGGTGGTGCTGCTGCTGGTTGCCGCCCTCGGAGACGCTCAAGGCCCCGACGCCATAGAGCAGCAGGTCGTCCTGGTTGCCCTGCGACGAGGGCGAGACCTCCGAGTGCGGCAGCGAGGGGCGGTCGATGAGCGACCCGTTGCGCGACATGATGGGCTTCTCCCACTGCGTCTGGCCCGTGGCCGCGTGGCGGAAGTAGGCAGCGTTGCGCGAGCGCGAGTAGACGGGGTACCACCCTGGCTGCAGCACAAAGTCCGTCTCGCCAATGTCTCGCCAGGCGCAGCCGTCGATCGAAAAGTCGTACGTCTTTTGCTCGTCCACGAGCGTCACGACGATCTCGAGCTCGTGCTTGTCCGACAGCGAGTACTCGAACGTCCACACGTCCGCCGTGATGTCGTCGTGGCTCACGCGGTGCAGCTCGCGGCAGTCGAGCACCACGACGAACTCGCCGCGCGCGACGTCGCGCAGCTCGAGCTTGTGGATGCTGCCGCTCACGCCAAAGGCGAACGTCCACGTGAGCAGCGTGCCGTCCGCGTCGCGGTCGCCCGTCATCTCGGGCAGCAGCGCGCCGCACGAGTCCTCCACGCGCCGCGCGTACAGCGCGCTGCTCCATACCGAGGCCTCGCTGCTGCGGCGCTGCGAGGCCGGCAGCGAGCGCTCGCCCAGCCGCTCCCACGGCGTGCCGTCCACCAGCAGCTCGTACAGGCCGTCCAGGCTGCGCTGGTCCACCACCGTCGACTTGACGTCCTTGATGGCCACGCGGAACACGGGCGAGGGCGCGCCGTCGGCGCCCTTGGTGTCCACCTGGAAGTCGTGGTGCCAGTTGCCGGCGCAGTACTCCTCCGAGCTGTACAGGCGGCGCCCGTCCAGGCGCAGGCGCTTCTTGGCCGAGATGCGCGAGTGCTCCAGCGTCACCGTGTGCACCTGCGCCGCGCCCGCGAGCACGAAGCGCCACGTCACGCGCTTCTTGGACGGCGGCACGCGCGCGCCAATGTTCTCCACCTCGCGGTCCACGCGCAGCACGCGCGCCGCGGACGGGGACGGGGACGCGCCATGGGCGGACGAGGAGGAAGACGCCGACGTGGCGGTGGACGCGTCGCTGTCGCGGAACGGGAGCGACGGCGTCGAGAGCGTCATGGAGCCGGGAACCTTTCTGTGTCTGTCGCGTCGAAGGAGCGCGTGGTCGTCTGATTCCTCGAGGGCGGAAGGTGTCGGAAAGGGAGTCGTTCCCGAACGTCCGCAAGTGGGTGCAAACAGATGGCGGACACTAATTTGGAGTTTGTATAGTGCTTGGAGAACCTGCTCGGTGAGAAAAACCTCGCTCGAATCTTGACGTGATAAAACCTAAACATCTCAATATTGTGTTCAAGAGAATGGTCGCATGTAAAAAAAAAAAAACAGGTCTAAAATTTGTCCCAGCTATTTATTGCCGCTGGCCAATTGACAACTGGGAGTACTGTATGTATGTCGACCCAATTGTTGCTCAATACAAACAACAAGATCATCAATGCTTCCTGTTGACAACAGTGCTGAAGTATACATTGCGGGCAAACGTGCAAGGCTCTCGCGTGCTCGCTTGAATGCTTCACGGAGCTCGCGATCGACTACTGGTCGTGGGTATGCATGGGCTGCTGGGGAGGCTACATCCTTATCAAGACGGCACCCCAACGCGACAGCTTTCGATTCTCCTATGACTGTAAATAGTTGTAGCAGCTGTCCCGTCGACGGCGTCTTCTTCTGCTTGCATGGTTGGTCCTCAATGCTTCCATGATTGGTCCTCAATGCTCACGCTTCTTACGACGAGGACGGCACGGCGTCCTGCAGCAGCGCCCGGTAGCTCTCAAAGTCGAACTGCTCGGGCTTGTTGTTGAACTTGTCCACGTGCTCGTACAGGCGCTCGTCCGCGTAGCTGGTCAGCAGTTGCTCCAGCAGCGTCTGCGACTCCTGCTCGCATTGTTCCACGCCTCTCCAGTCAGTCCCTCGCCACCGTGCGTGCACTCACTCAATGGCTCGCCCGGCGCGTCGTACCCGCTTGTCGAGCATGTTGATGACGTCGCCGCGCACCAGACCGACCTCCTTCTGCTCGAGTAGGTCGTCGTAGAGCGACACGGCGAGACAGGGAGGTGCGCCGGCCGGGTTCTCCTTGAACGCCTCCAAGTACGTGACCAGGAAGCACGTCTGTTGGAACTGGCACAGCATGTTGAAGAAGCCCTCCTGGCGGTACACGGGGAAGACGAAGAACGGCGCGGCGGACGCGCGGTCCTTGAGCGTCTGGAAGGCAGCGCGCGGCAGCGTCGCGGCCACGGCGTCGTCCTTGTCGCCGTGGAACTGCTCCCAAATGTGCTGGATCTGCTCGCGCTCCTCGCTCTGTAGCAGCTCGAGCTTCACGATCTGGCCCAGCGCGCGCGGTCCGGGGTACGAGAACCCGCCGGAAGACGCTGTGCTGGTCGTACGCGCCAGCGAGGGCGCCCCGGAGCGCCACTGCCGTGCGCCAGCGCGCAGCAACCGCATGGGCATTGGCGTCATATTTACCACGTACGTGTTGCTGGTCAAGTGTTGGGCTCCGTGTTTGTGTGGGCCGTATTGCGAATCCGTTAAAGTACTAATATATGTGGTCGACACCATTTTGGTGTGGTGAACATTGTGTATGTGACGTGTGACAGAGGGTCCTCTGGGGAAGGAGGGGAGTTCAACCAGGGCAAGCTTGAACAGCCGACAGACTCGTGAATGGGAAGACAGCATGATATATTCACGAGGAACCCGCCAGCGTGTACTACACTGGGCAATGGGGCGAAGGGAGGGGGAGGGGGCGTAGCGAGCGACCAAGGCGCCGGCTTAAATACGTGGAGGAGCACTAGCTCGCTCACGAGTGCGGCGCCGGCGGCTGCAGCGCGCGGATGAGGTTCCGTGAAGCGTCGTAGCACGTGTCATCATCGTGCTCGACATCTTTGGCGGTCGGAGGGCCGCCGTGCTGAGCCTGAGCCGGAGTGTGCGCCCCGCGAAGCAGCAGCGGCTTGGGGCTCGGGTCGCTCTCCGGCTCTCCGGCGGCGGTGACAGGAGACGTCGTAATGGCCGGCAGCGTCTTGGTGTCGACACGCATCGCGGCCGGCAGCATCTCGACAGACTGCGGGCTCTCGGTCAGGAGCATCTCCTGGATGCTGCTGGCCAGGGACGGTAGTGTCACTGGCGTACCATGCACGTCCTTGGCAATGGCGATGACCGAGGCAGCCGTAGGGGTCCCGGTTGAGCTCGCACCTGGGGTGGTGAGGCCGGTCGGTGCGCCGGTGGAGGCCGTACGGGCGTGCTGATGTACCAGGAGGTAGTCCACGTACTCCTTCGCGTACTGCTCCATGAACGCGCGCAGCTCCTCCTCCTTGAGCTGCAGCATGTCTCGAGGGTGGATGGGCGTGTTGCTTGAGTCCATCTGGAGCACACGCGGCGCCTGAGGCGGTGAACGAGGAGGAGGCTCGTGTTCCGACTTGATGCGCTTGGTCACCGCCTCGTCGTCGGAAGACCCCGAGTCCGGAGCGTCGAGGTCGTTCTGCTTCCGCTTGGCGCCCCCGTAATTGCTAGAATCCGACTGCGAGTCGCTGCCGTCGTCCTCCGACACGTCGCTGTCGCACGACTGCGACGTCTTCAGCGCTTCCGTGTCCTCCGGATCGTGGCCACGATTGGACTCGTCAGCGTCGTGCATCGCAGAGAACCCGTGGTCCGGACTTGGCTCTGCCTTCACGTCGACCGCGTCTCCATCGGCGCATTCGCCTGGGATGCCGACGGCGCTGGCATCACGAGTCTTCCACCTAAAGACAGGCTTGCGGCAGTTGGAGAGCTGGAGCTTCTCGATGAGCCCCACACTCACGAGCACGTTGGCGACGTCGTACAGCCGGCGAATCTTGGCTGTGCCGTGTTCGCCATGCACGGTTATAACGGTTAGCGCCGGGATAGTCTACATGATTCGTACTGGGAGTGCTCAAACGCACTCTTGAGCTGCCGGTCCTCTTCGTTCCCGGCCTGCTCCGACTGGATGAGCTGCTTGGCCGCTTGGTCGAGCGGGATGATGCAGTGCTCCTGTAGTTGGTAGACAAGCAGCAGGTCAGTATGTCGTATCCCTCCCAATGTAGACACGGTATCGAGCGGCTGACCTTGACGAGGAAGAGCTGGACGAACATTTGGCTGAGCTTGGACAGCGATTTGCCTCTCCTTCGGTCTGTCAAGACACAAAAGACGGCCTCGCTGTGAGTGCGGTTCCAATACGTAAGCAGTCCTCACTCTAGCATTACCTTTCCCTTTGAATGCGTACTCTGCGCCTTCGCCCGAGCCACTTGACGACGACGTCAGCACCTCCTCGTATCGTTTCTGATTGCAACGACCAGAGTTAGACAGCGCGCGATACTACAGCAGTGAACGAAGCGCGAGAGCGACCTTCATGGCCACGATGGAGCTTGGAAGGCACTTGAGGCCGTGCCAGTTGTACAGGTTCTTGCTCTTGCGGCTGACGAGGAAGATGCTCTCCAGGATGTTGACAATGTCGTAGATTCGCCGACGCTCTACACCTACAAGCAGGAAAGGCACAGCAAGCAAGATGCATTGTAAGTCACTCAGACAGTCATGAACTTCACCTTTCACATCACAGGCGGTCGCACACCTAGCTCAGCAGCAGCTTTGTCCAGGCAGATCTCCGCGATGCGATCTCCTCGGTAGAGCTTCAGGAAGCTGTTGTTATTGTCAGGAGATAGAGAAGAACGATCGGTCAGCCGTTGCTAAGAGCACATACGTTTGAGTCAAGTGCTAGGCGACGTACTTCTCGCACAGCAGCCCCAGCGACTTGTCTTTCCGGTTGTACTCGCGGAAGGGGAAGAAGCGCCCGTCGTCACCCTCGGTCTTGCCTTCGCCATTGCTTTGGCCCTGCTCCTGGTCCTCGCCCGCCTCCTTCACCGCTTCCTTATCTTTCGCTTTCATCTTCTCGCCGCCCGCCTTCTTCGCCGCTAAGTCGGCTGGCAGCGAGGAGGACCACGCAGCCTTCATCTCCGCCTTAACAGACGTGTTGACCTTCTTCGGCGCCTTGCGCACGTATCTGCGCTTGGCCTTGCCGCCCTTGGAGAGTCCGGGCGGCTTCTTGCCCACCTACACACGCACAATGTCAGCTCGCGTTTTTTTTAACCGCGATCATTCATACGAAGCGCGCGCACCTTGCTGCCGGCCAGTGCCGCGTCGGCCGAGGAGGAGAACAGATGCATCATGGCCGCAGCAGCCTCCGTTCGGTTCGGGCTCGGCTGATGCAGGCTTCGCTCCGCCTAGGGCACGTCGCAAATGATATCAGTTGATACGGAATGGATCGTGCCGATGTTGGCTACATCGCGCCAGCAACTCACTCGCGCTGGCGTCCCGCTAGCGTCCGCGCGTGGAAGCTTGCTGCGCGCAGGGCTCATCATCTCGCTCGGGCTCATGTTGTGGTCGCTGTCGTGGGTTCCCGCGAACGCGCGAGAGAGCGGGTCGAGTATCCAATCGGATCCGAGGAGGAGCGGCAAGGGAGGAGCGCGACGCCACGACGAGCCGTCAACAGTGTGCGCGCGCGGCCGGGCGAGTCCTCAAGTAATAAAAGCCCAGCGCCGCCGCTTTGTTATGAAGCGCGTGCCTCGCTCGAGCGTGTCGGGCGCTCGATGCCGCGGGTGACACGCGAAAAAGCGCGCGGGAATTTGAAATCGACGCCTAGCAGACACCAACGGACCAATCAGCGTGCGCCATTCTCGGAATCCCTTCCCGCCAAAAACATTCGGTACCTTCGCGCAACTGCATCTGATCTCGTACTTAATTGGGTGTACAGAGTACTAGTCATATGTTCAACACCCCATCCATGGAGAGCTCCATTGGACTGCAATAATGGCGCCAGCTCGAGCGATGGCAACGGCGGCGGCGCCATCTCCTCTGGTGGCGGCGGCCACGAGCGTGTGGAGCCAGTACTTCCCTGAGGACCACCACGTGGGCTTCCCGGCGCCGGGCGACACGCGCGGGTCGGCGTACTACTCGTCCGTGAGCGTGAGCGAGGGCCGCTTCAAGGCGGCGCTGGCCTTCCGCGACTGTTTCCGCGACCCGGCGCAGTGGGCGCCGCTGCTGCAGGCGTACGACCTGGCGGAGCCCGAGCTGGCGGTCGTGTGGCTCTCGTACGCGGAATTGGTGCGCGGCGCGACGGGCCTGCCGGACTTTGAGAGCGTGCTGCACGAGAGCGTCGAGGACGTGCTGCCGTGCCTAGGCATCGCGCTGTGCATGCGCCGCCACGAGCTGCGCCTCGAGCTCGAGGAGACGCCCGGGCGCCAGCGCAACCTGCCCGCGGACCGCACCAAGATCAACGTGCGGCTGCATGGCGTGACGCCCGTGCTTCCCGTGGCGGCGCTCAAGGCCGATGTCGTGAACCAGTTCGTGAGCGTCGCCGGGACCGTCGTGCGCGTGAGCGCCATCAAGCCGCTCGTCACACGCTGCGACTTTGTGTGCGCCAAGTGTGGTGAGGTCACGTCGCGCGCCTTCCCGGACGGCAAGTACAGCCCGCCGGCGCAGTGCGAGCACTCGCCATGCAGGAGCAAGAACCTGCTGCCCAACCGGTCGACCGTCGAGACCATCGACTACCAGAAGATCAAGTGCGTCGCCGAATCGGCGTGTGTGTTTCAGCTCAAATGTGCTGCGTTATGACTAACGATGAGTATGATCGCAGGTTGCAAGAGATGGAGAGCACCGACGCGGGCCCGGGACGCATCCCTCGCATGGTGAGAGCGCGTTGGAGCGGGTCTGAGGCTCCGTGACGAACTGATGAGCGACTCGCCATATTTACAGATCGAGGTCGAGCTGTCGGAGGACTTGGTGGACTCGTGCATCCCAGGGAACGTCGTGACGGTCTCGGGCGTCGTCAAGAGCATCAACTCGGAGATCCACGGTGGGCGCTACGGCAAGCGCGCGCAAAGCAACAGCCTCTACATCCTCTACCTCGCGGCCAACGCCGTCGAGAACTCGGCCACGGTACCCAATTGTGTATCAAGGCGACAAATTATATGGAGGAGGTGGTCTGACGCGACCGTGCGGGTTTGGCTGGCGCGCAGGCGGACAAGAACAAGGACAAGGCGACGGACGTGAGCTTCACGAAGGAGGACCTGGAGCAGATCAGCGCCATCATGAGCCAGGGGGACGTGTTCGACCGCCTCGTGCACGCGCTCTGCCCCGGCATCTACCGCAACGAGGTCGTCAAGGCGGGTCTGATCCTCGCGCTGCTCGGCGGCACGCGCAACCCGGACGAGAAGGACTCGGCGTGCTTCTCGCGCGCGGACTCGCACGTCCTGATCGTGGGCGACCCGGGTCTGGGCAAGAGCCAAATGCTCCGCGCCGTGGCGATGGTGGCGCCGCGAGCGGTCTATGTGGGCGGGAACACGACGACGACGACGGGGCTCACGGTGACGATGGTCAAGGACTCGTCGGGGGACTATGCGCTCGAAGCAGGCGCGCTCGTGCTGGCGGACCAGGGCGTGTGCTGCATCGACGAGTTCGACAAGATGGGCATCGACTACCAGGCGCTGCTCGAGGCCATGGAGCAACAGAGCATCAGCATCGCCAAGGCTGGCATCGTGTGCAACCTGAACGCGCGCACGTCGGTGATCGCGGCCGCCAACCCGAGCGGCGGCCACTACGACCGCAGCCGGTCGGTGGGCGAGAACCTCAAGATGAAGGCGGCGCTGCTCTCGCGCTTCGACCTCGTCTTCATCTTGTTGGACCGGCCGGACGAAGAGCGCGACCGGCTGCTGTCGGAGCACGTCATGCGGATGCACGGGCGTGGCAAGCGGCGCAAACGGCCGCGGTCGGCGAGGGAGAGCGGCGGGACCAGGAGCAGCCAGTGGGGCGCGTCGAGCGACGTGGCGTCGTCCCTCGCGACGGACGATGGGGACCCGAACGCTGCTCACCGGATGCTCTTGCACCGGCTTCAGCAGAACGCGATGGACTACACAACGCGCCCGATCCCCATCTACTACGTGCGCAAGTTCATCGCCTACGCGCGGCGGTACGTGCACCCGCGGCTGTCGGCCGAGGCGGCCGCGCTGCTGCAGAAGAAGTACCTGGAGCTGCGCAGCTCGGCGGGCGACGCGCACGGGTCGTCGTCCGACAGCATCCCGATCACGACACGGCAGCTCGAGTCGCTGATCCGGCTGTCGCAGGCCCGCGCGCGCGCCGAGCTGGCCGAGGTCGTGACGGCGAACCACGCGCAGGACGTGGTGGACATTATGCACGAGTGCCTGCTGGACACGTACGCGAGGGAGGACGGGAGCCTGGACTTTGGCCGCAGCGGCGGCATGAGCCTGGCCAAGAAGGTCAAGGCGTACGTGGCGCGGCTCATGACGGCGGCCGAGCGGCGCAACTCGGCGCTTTTCTCGTTCGACGAGCTGCTCGAGGTCGCCGACAGCATGGGCCTGCAGGTGGACAACTTCCACGACTTTGTCGACGTGCTGCGCAACGAGTGCTACATCCTCAAGAAGGGCCCCAAACAGTTCAAGGCGCAGGTCTCGTCCTACGCCTCGACGCGGTGAGCCACGCGCACTGCCAGCGTGGCTCGAGCTTGACGGCGTGAGGGTTTGTCCCCGTGTTTCAAGAGTCTTGTGGGCGATTATATCGGTAAACGACAGCGGCGGACGACGTTACGACGCGCTACTTGATGTTGAGCGCGTCGCGGCGCTTCTGGATCTCGGCGTCGTAGATGTCCTGCGGCTTCTCGGACGAGAACAGGTCGTGGCCCGTCTTGGTCTCTGCAAGACGCGTACAGAGCGCGTTAGCTATTATAGTTAGTGGGTGCGAACTTGACATTGTGAAGGACTCGCGTGGACGCGAGTCGAGCGAGCCAGCGAGCGCACTTTTGGACTTGAGCATGGGGGCGGCGCACAGGCCGAGGCACAGGGCCGTGCCCACCGCGACCTTGCCGCCCTGCGACAGCGGGAGCTTCTCGAGCAGTCGGTAGAGCATGCTGGCGGTAGGCTCGAGGCCAGAGCTACGTCAATGGTTTGTGAGCTTTCGAATGACAGTGGAAAACGCTCGCGTTTCTTTGCATGTTGCAATAAATTTTATTATCAAAACCTCGCAGTCAAACAAACAGGTCACAAACTGAAATAATCTGATTTGGCTCATGTGATTGGTAGATAAAGTCACGAAGACACTCATTATGCGTCAATAAAAACGGTAAATTTCCAATTTTTGGTTGGAGTGACACCAGTAGAGATTTCTGGGTACGCACACAGCACTTCAGCCTTGCTTTGAAGGAATGGACGCTCGACCTCAATACCCTCCACGGAAGGGCTGACATTGCAGTGCATGCCTTCTTTTCTTATACAAGGGACAGCAAACAATTTTTACAAGACTAAGCGTTCAACGACAACAAGTGTGTGCGGTTAACATTTTTATCTGGAGGCAACATGAAGGTTTGGGAGTGCACGGGGATGGATGCCTGTGGATGGAGCTTCCAAGAAGCGCCACCCCGCTGACCCATCCAAGCAGAGACTCACCAAGATGTCCGGCATTCCGGCCGGACACTGGTTTCTTAGCAATATCCACCAAACTCACAGTGACTTGTGTGCAAGAGTTTGTGAATGCATTGCGCGTCAACTTACCGCTCTGGCAAGCTTTAAGGCCTGCTCTGGCCCTGGCCGAGTCACGACGCTATCCCTTTTCGTGCAACACAGTTTGCGATGTCGCAAACATCGTTCAGTCGGCAGCAAGCGATGGTGTATCGTGCAAGTTGCTGATCTCTGTAGGCGCAGCGCTTGGCTGCACATGCCCCTAATTGGTACACTATTCTCCCAAGTTTTCTGCACGAATTTCAAAATTTGAACCCCGGGTCTTGAGTTTGTTGCCTGTCAACCGTTCGTTGGCAATTTTCAGGTCTTTTATAGCGGCCCGATCGTTTCTCAGCAGCAGCAGCTGTGGCTGCCTGTGCTCAAGCGTGACGGAGTCTACATGCTGAGTTCTGTCTACAATGGGGTATGTCTGACTCCCATCGGAAAGGACGGCGACGGTCACAATGTTTTGGCAGTCATGGCCTACGTTTCTAGAGAGACGCGCCACAACTTTGCAATGTTCTTCGCGAAGTGTATCGTCGCTGGTTACTACCTGTCAAGCGCAGCACTGTTCACGGACCGGGGCAAACAACTTGACGCCCAACAACTGTAGACACCGGGCCTTACACGCAATCTATAGATTTGCTCGCTACACCTTGAGTTCAACATTATCGATTAGCTCAAGAGCGTGGAGCTACAGTAGTCTGTCACGTTGGCTATGGACAACGTGGCGCTCGCCGAGGTGCGTGCAGCGTTTACAAACGCTCCGCACTTCGGCGCTGTCAAACAGCAGACAGTGGTCAACTATCTCGTCGCGATACACCCTAATTCGTGGATGGTTTGGGAGTCAAGTATCTTCATATACCGAGCGTGATGCGATCCAATTCTGGTGGAGTAATGCGCACCCGTACGGGAAACACGTATCATTGTTCGTCACTCGAACCACGAGCGCTAACGACGGAATGATCTGCGCGGCTCGCAGCCGCCCGAGGGTCTTGTAACCTTCTGCGAGAGAATTCTTGGCATGAACGAACGCGCGCGGAAACAAAAGAAGGAGTGGGTTACGAACGGTTGCAACATCAAACCTAAAGACAAGAGCGTCAATGATGATTAGCTTTCAAAGATGCCCAAACTGATCGTTCAGTACGTTTCAGACGAGCAGTTTTGCGTACGTGATGCAGCGTGACTCCCGACTGCAGGGGACAACGGAGCAACTTCGCTTCAGCAAGACACACCGGGCAGGTCGTGTTTTTCACCAACGTCGGTGCTTGTGGGCTTAACGGAGGTGACATGCATACCGTGTGTGACGCAAGAGCAACTGCAGGTACCATGCCGCCGCATATTGGCTGTGCTTGTCAGACGTGAACGAACCAACCGGGATACAATCGAGAGTTTGTTTCATCATACGTACCGTGTAGCAAGCTACCCTGCCGCCGTCGACATGACGCGTGTGCTGATCCCACTCTCGGTCGCGCAGCGTCGATCTTCCAGCTTTTTACAAGCAAGCAGGGCGGCCTCGGGGAGGTCCTTTAACGCGCAAGGACCGTCCCAAGAGCACGAAGGACATCATGAGTCGGCGTGAAAGACCTACCTGCACGAGAGTGAACCTACAGAGCAAAGTACACCGATGTTAGTGCCAAACAATCGAGTGAATAGCGCAGGCCATCGCGACACATAGTTACCGGTCGACGCAGTCCGACCAGATCCACAGTTGTTGATTCCATCGAGTAGTGGTGTGGCTCCTGAATTGACAGTTGCAGTGTTGTTGGCTGAATTTCAACCTCATATCCAAGGGACACGAGCAAAGAAACGTAAAGTCAATTAATGAACAACATGTGGAGAGGCTGGAAACAACTGCACGATACTTTGTGGATTAGCAACAGAATGGAGAAACCAAGAGGTTGTTGGGACCGCGGTCGTATCGGATAGGGGAGAGTCCGTTGGCTATTTGTGGAGTCGCTCGAGTGTACGACATTTAAAGCCACGTCACATTAGTATACACGCACACGCGTACCCACATGCACGCGTTCGTTCACATTCGTACCATAGAACGAGAAAATGTCCTGCCGCCGGTTGCTGGTCTTGTCAACATAAAGCACATATCATACACGAAAGCGGCAGCTCGTGATGTCCAGGCTGCGCTCGGAGGTCGCCACCTCCCCCTACGCACTTACGCGACGGGTCGGTGTGGTGTCCGACGGCGATGCGCACGCCGTTGCCTTGTCGCTCTTCGTGATGTCTAGGCCGCACTCAAGGGTCGCCACTTACCTCCCCCAACGCACTCACACGACCCGTCGGTTTCGTACCAGGCGGCGGTGCGCACGCCGTCGCTGCTGGGAGGTCACTGGTCGTTTTGGCAGAATCTGTTTTATGGCTTACCTCCATGCTCGTGTGAATCATACCCAATGGTATTTTAGATCAGTGTGTGCGACATGTTGTTTTAAGTTTTGAATGACGCTGGCCTGTTTGTTTCCGTGTGTGGTACAATCCAACCCCCAAACCAACGGGTCATTGTTAGCGCTGTCTAATTTCATTGACAAAGATCATCTCACTTTTAAAAAATGTATGTGTGGTTCCGGAAGCTGCTATGGTCTCGCTGGCCGACTTTTCCATCTGAACTTTCCCACTGCGAAGTAACTCCCATGCGATGCGAGAGAATTGGTCTCCTCGCCCTGCAAGACATCGAGAAGATCGCGTTGCATACTCACTTTGCCACAATGCAGGCAAACACGATTTTCTTGTCGAACAAAGCGTTAAGATTAAACGCAGCAAGTTGAAGCACTTCAACGCAAATAGAAAGCATGTAATTGGATTTTAGCGACGGGTGCCCCTGAATACTTAACGGATATACCCAAATATTGCCCGGTCTTGTATTTATTAGATGCTGGTAAAACACCTTAAAATCACCAACCAGGTCTTTTATTCGGGGAGGTCTTCTAATCGTCGTCCTCCTCGTGGAGCAGCGTGATGTCGTCCAGT
>JAADXZ010000557.1:0-18191 GCA_023338055.1 Phytopythium mirpurense | reverse complement strand
TCCTCCGATCGGTCAGTACGCGGAGCGCCACGGGTTTTATCCCTCGACGGTGACGGGTCCGCATGTGATCACACTGGACACGCGCAGAGTGCTGGGGCTTCCTCCAGGCGCGAACTTGTTGGCGGCCACCCAGGGTCAGCTTCAGCTTCCCGATCGCATCCAGATCGACGTCGTCGCAGTGGCTCGAGAAGCGGTCTTCGAAGCAGAAGCCTAGTCATCATGTGAAGCTGCCCCTGTGT
Organism: Phytopythium mirpurense; assembly: GCA_023338055.1. Taxonomy (NCBI): domain Eukaryota; phylum Oomycota; class Peronosporomycetes; order Pythiales; family Pythiaceae; genus Phytopythium; species Phytopythium mirpurense. The sequence continues at coordinate 17,952 of JAADXZ010000557.1, read as the reverse complement.
TGTCAGCGGGTACGAAAGACAAGCAATTGGCTCTCTAATTGTGCTTCGCTTGCCCTTATCGACAGTACGGACGAGCAAAGTGGCAGCGCGAAGCGTCAAGAGAGTGAGTGAGTGTAATTTCCGTGTTGGGCACGAGACGATTGAGTCGAGCATCTTTGCTACAGTAGCTAGAGTGGATTTCAAATGATTTGAGCGGCAATTTATATCCTTGACGTGACTCGACCTTGATACCTACGTCATTGCGTGTCTCCCAACACGCTGGAATTAGCTCCAGAGTCGCCTCCCTCAGCCGACGCTAGGGTATGCGCGCACCTCGCGTCGACAAGCATCGACTCTATCGTCCGTGGCGAATCTCCGGCAAGTTGGACAACATCACGCCATTCGGACCGAAGAGCGCGGCGCAGTCTGCTTCTTTCGACAGGTGCAGACGCGATAGACTCAAGTGTTTTCGCAGACCCTCGACACGTCGCTAATGTCGGTCAGATCCAACACGCGGAGATGCGTCAGCTCCCTCAGTACGTACGGGTCCTCGAGGCGCATCTAATGGAGGCTAAGTGAGCTGCGGCCGCGTCATACCGCGAAGTACCAATAGGGGAAAGGGGAAAGGCAACAAAGCCATTAAGGTAAGGAGTGAAGCCGAGATCCACATCCAGGAGCTCAAACTTCGTCAGCCCTGGCAGCGCACCTGTACTGTGCGAGCACTTGATCGTCCGGAGGCTTGTAAGACCCTCGATCGCGCGGATGAACGTCGCATCGAGGCAGCCAAAGTTGTCCGCCTGGTACAGCACGCGCAGCTTCAAAAGACTCGCAATGGGACTCCAGTTGACGCCGAGTGCACCACTCACACTCAGCTCCTCGAGGTCTTTCCACGGGGCTAGTAGCATCAGATTGTCCTCTAGTAGACCAGTGTAAGCGAGAATGAAGCAGAGGGTTCTCGTCAGCGGCGATAGCACAGTCTCCATGATGTGCCCATCAATGCTTTTAGCGATGACGTCGAACACCATCAGGCGTGCTGCGATCTGCAGAAGCACGCCCGAGTCGAAACAGTGGCCGTGCAGGCTCAGCTCCTCCAGGCACGGCAACTGCAGCTGTTACCGCGTCTCGAAGTCGTTGTCGAGCGTAACTCTCAGTGCGTAGTGCCAGCAGCCTGTTCGTGAGCGCCTCGCGTGGGGGGATGCGCCACGCCGTCTGGGAGAAGAAGCCTGCGCGGATCGGCGACTCGACGCTGAGTTGCACTGCCCAAACAGTGGGAATCGACCCACCGGCGCCAGGAAAGACGCGATGGACGCCCACCACGCTTGAGATAAGGCCGCCACGATCTTTAGAGCTGACTTGGTCGCGATGTGCGTTGGCGAAGACGGTTTTCCAAGTGAAGAAGTGTCAGCAACCCGAATCGTTCTCTTCGAGAGTGCGTTCCCCGGTAAGGATCCACCTGCCACCACTGAAAGAGAGACCAGAAGCGACACTGATCGGGACACGGCCAGCCATCGATCTTTCAGTGCTCCGAGCTAGGGGACGAAGAGCTGTTGGAGGCGATTCCATATCGCGCCAAATTCCAGGGACTGACAGACATGATTGACTGTGACGGGGACGAATACTGCACGATTGACGGCCTCTGCTGATCGAGGCACACACATTGCCAATCATAGCAAGGGACGAGGTGCAGAAATGACCGTGGGTATTCATGGGCGAGCCTGTGCTGTCTCCTGGCACGAAAGCTCAGGCTATATGCGTCGGTACTACTCCGGAGTACTGCAGAAGCTGGAGTACCATACATCGACCGCACTCACATGCGCGCTCTTTGCGGGTTCACCCGCCAGTGCGGTCTACTCCTCGGATGCGATGCAATCACCGGTCGAGCCGCGTCAGCGCCCACGACAGCTCCAGGTACCCGACCAGGTCCTCGACGAACGCGCGCCGCAGGGCCACCGACAGGTTTAAATACTGGACATACTCGGACAGCGACGCCTCGATCTTGCGCAGCTTGCTCATCTTGCCCTTCCACGGCTCCGACAGGTCGATGCGCCGTTCAAAGTCGCGGTAGTAGTCCACGAGCGTCACGACCTGCGCCACACACGCGACCATGCCAGGCCCGTACCGCGTGCGCAGCGACGCCAAGTGCGCTTCCATCCGTGCCACCGTAGCCGCATGCGTGTCCTTCGGAGTCTCCACTGACGGCTCACTTGCTGCGGCTGTCAGCTCAGTGGCCTTGACATCAGGAAGCGCACTGGATTCCGACACCACCGTCGGCGTTACTGTTGATAACACGCCGCCGGTCGGCTGCGTCCGCTTGAGAATCGCATCCATCTTCTCCAGCGATGTACGAATGTCTTCGTGTTGGCGCTCGCGGCCGAAGAGCAGCGGCTTCGCATCCTTGACGACTACTGACGCACCACTCTTCTCATCGGCAGAGTCGGTAGTTTCTGGCTTGACAGGAGTAGCTTCAGCAGTTGCTTCCACCTCATGCTTAACTGCTGCTGGCTCTGTCTTAATGTCTTCGACGCTCTTGGCAAAACACGTGCTCGTCGGTGGTGCTGCGCGCTCCGCTCCATGGTCTTGGCTCAGTCCAGCTACGTCAGCGTCTGCATCCTGCATGACTTCATCTTCAGTGATGCTTGTCATTGGCGGATTGCCATCGGGTGCAGTCGCTTCGACTGCTATGGCTCCTCTCAATCCCGCGCCATCGACTGCCTCGCCACCCGCAGCACATTCGCTAGACGAACTCTGGACTTCCACCGTTGGCACCGATGTCGTCCGGGTTGGCTCTGGGTCGGACGCCACGCTCGGCTCCATATCTGGATCCGCGTCGCTCGCACTCGGTGGGACTGACGATGAGGCACCGTCGACAGGTTGCTCGCACTTGACGGTTTGGTTGCTGGAGAGTGTGGCATCGCTCACCACTTTGTCCACGAGCTCATCGAGGCACACCTGCACTAACACGCCACTATCTTCAGTCTTGGACGGAATAGACGCCGCGGATTGAGGCTGATCGTGCCCCAAGGCCGCTTCGGCGGCCTTCCTTTCGGACGTTGTGATCGTTGAATGATCGGCAGCCGTCGTTGGATTCGTCTCTGGCAGCTTGCTGTCTTCATTGACTACGACAATCTCAATCTCGTCATCCGTCGAACAGTGTCCAGGTGTGGGAGCTGGAGCGCCAACCGCCGATTCCCAAGCCGAGTTAGTTGCGGGCGCTGCAATGATGGTCTTATTGGTGTCGGTCGCAGACTTCGCATCGGTCTCGCCGATGAAGTAATACTGCCGGCTCTCCACCGGCAAGCGCTCCTCCACGGCCTCTGCTCTAGGCTTCTCGATGGCCGCGTCGATCTTCGGGACTGGTTCACTCCGATTGTCATGTCTTGTGTTATTTGACCCCATCGATTGGAGCGCGTCGAAGTAGCTGAAGAGAGGCATGGAGGATGAATTGTTGGGCGCGTCACGAGGCCCTTCCGACTTGGGCGATCTCTCTGAACTCCAAGGCTTCTTGCTGGTGTGTACAGGCTTGCGTTTTCTGCGGCGACCACTCGAGGTGGCAGACGAAGGCGATACTCCAGCCGACAAGTGGTTTGGCGCCTCGGCCGAACCGTCAGTAACCACACTCGGAGTTGGTTTGCGCTTGGCAACAGTATCTGCTGGTGCCGTGCGAACCTCATCGGAATCCTTTGTCGCAAAGTCAGACGAAGTGCTGGAGCCTGGCTGAGAAGCGAGTGACGCGGTGTCGTTCTTTGTCGGGCTCTCGGGCGTCACAGTCGCAGTCCTAGCCGTCAACACCGGCTGTTTGACTGCGCCAGTGCTGCCGTCCGAAGCAGCGATCGCCTCCATCTTCACGTCCTTAGGCAACACACCATCACTCGGCTGTTCCCTCGCTTCGACTTTCGCTTCGAGGTCGCACGCACCAACGGAGCCATGCGCATGGTTGTCGCTCGGGATCTGAACGGCCGCGGTTTCTTGGTCTCCGCAATTGGCACCGATCGCGCCAGCATCAGTGACTCCACCTCTTTGGGAGCTTGTGGACACAACGTCGCCAGCATCTGCTGTACCAAGCATTACCTTGGGTGCACCATTCGTCTTGGCGTCGTCAACTCGAGTTTCCTCTTGGCCACTTTCAGAGCCATCGATGACATTGACGACACTGACCTCCTCGTCAGCTTCGTCGCGTGGTTGGATCTCCTCCGCGTCGTCCATCGTCAGATCAATCTGACTGACTGCATCTGGGACGTCAGCGACTCGCTTCTTGCGTCCACGTCTACTGCGCTTCGCAGGAGCCTCCGCCGCCCCGATATCCACGCTTTGCTTGCGCTTCCGAACGACTGCTGCGGACTTTCGTCGCGGAGGTGATGCCTTAACAGTAGCGCTTGCTTCGCTTTGAGTCTTCTCGTCTGGCTTCGTTGCCGCAACAACAGACGACGCCGATCGGAAATGGCGCGGCAGGCCAAGCGCCTTGAGGACAGACGGATATACCGGCAGTGCTCGAATCTTCTCATTGGCTTCATCAGTCAGGACGCTTCGGTAATGCCGCCGCTTTGGGATGAACTCGTACGGCATGAAGATCTCGCGGCGTGCGCCGCCGCTAACTTTCTCCCCACGCACGTGGAAATACCGGAACAGACTCACGGGCGTGTCACGGCGCGTGTCATAGGTACCGACAATAAGCCCAACGAACGGCTCTGTGGTCTCACTCGACCCCGACAGCGTCTGAGTCCTCTTGAACAGTTGCTGGTAGCTCGACTGGTTCTCGATGTCACGAATAGACGGATCCGGAGCGAACGCCGGATGGGAGTGGTACCAGCCGACAACTTCAAGCTCGGCGTCGTTGATGATTCCCCGGAGCTCGATCTCACTGCCAGGGTCCATCTCCACGTCGGTCGAGCCGTCGTCGCCATCGATCATAAGCGACCGACACGGAAACGCTGCTTGAATGAACAAAGTCTTGCTGGCTTCATCCCACTTGCCCCCGAGGAACCCAATGATCTCACACGTCGCAAGATGCGCGTGGAGGTCGCTGACAAATGTCGCATCGGGATGTACAACCACCGTGAAAGGCGGCGGTAGACTGCTCAGGCCGCGACTTCGAGTGTTTTCCTCCTCACCAGCCTGTCGATAGGACTCGCACTGCACCATCGTGTGCGGGTCCAGGTTGCCGAACATGAGATTCTGGCGGATCTGAGCTTGTTGGACTGACCGTGGCTGCCGCTTGCCGAGGGAGCGCTCTCGTCCGTTCGCGTTTGCAATGGCGTCGCCATTTGCTGGCTTCGACAGGTCGCTGGTGTCGGTGCCTGTCGCCTCCTCTTCTGCTCGCGCGTCGTTGTCGGTAAACACAGACGTGTCCCACACGAAGTCCTGCTTGTACACCAGCCGTGACGATGCGTCTATAGTGCTCTCCGCAGCATCCACTTTCGTCGTCCAGATCGACGACAGCGGCGTCATGACGACCGCTCTGCTGTCTGATTCTTGGTCTGGCGTGTCCTTTGCGCCATCGTCATCCACCAGCTCGGTCAAGTCGGCAACTTCCGCTTCGGCACCAACCTTCTTCGTACCGAGAGCCTTGCTCTTCCCTCGCGCAGCTACCGCTTCCTGCGGGCTCGAGTCGATCACCGGTGGCTTCACCAGCTTCGACTTCGCCTTGACCGACTTCTTTCCCTGCTTCTTCGCACTCTCTGGCGTGCTAGTGAGATCGATCGGATCGTTCGCCGGGCCTTTGGTCTTCTTACGCTGTATCTTCAGAGAGCGAGGAGGCTCGAAGTCATCCGAGTCGTCCGCAGTGTTTGACGACTTCTTGCTGGGCCTCCGTGCGGAGGCAGCGCCAGTAGCAGGCTTCGTAGGCCTCTTGACGATCCCTTTGCCCTTCAAGGAACCGCCACCATTACTCGTCTTCTTTGTCGTTTTCGCGCCGCCCTTCTTCTTCTTGTACGGCGCCTCGGACGATTCCGAGTCGCTCCTCCTGTTCCCTCGGCGACTTCTCGTCTCAGACGGCAGCTCAAACGTGTCGTCGTTGTCGCCGCCGTCGCTACCCTCTCTCTGTTCATCTTCGTCCATCTCAGCGTCGTCCCACGCGTCGTCGAACGACTCGTCATCGAGAGGAGAAGGCGGCGGCAGCTTCGACGCAGGGTCCGTTCGCCGCTTCTTGACTGGCTTCTCCGCAACCTTGGGCGCTTCTAGGAGCGACGAGTTGCTTGGCGCGTGCGAATTCTAGCGAAATCAGCAGTTGATTAGTCCACACGCTCCGCACAGCCAGCCACTTTCCTCGAGCACGGGTCTCACCATGTGTAGCAGCCCGTCTGCCTTGGTGAGTGCTTCATTGAACCGCTTCCTGTACTTGACCAGCTTGGAGTTCGCCTTGGCGTTGATGACGGCGTTGCGGTTCTTGTTGTAGTACGCGACGAAGGACACGATGGCCTTGGGCCCGATCTCCACGACCGAGAAGTTGAACTGGTCCACGAACATGACGAGGCAGTGCACGACGACCCGGAAGTCGCCCGTCTCGGCGCCGTTGGCGTCTAGCACCGGTACGCGCCGCGGCTCGGGCACCGGCAGCTTCTTCTCCTCGGTGGGCAACCCCGCGCCGCGTACGACGTCCCAGCTGTGGAACACGACGGCGGGCCACCAGGGGAAGGACCCGACCTTGGCCCAGACCAGGTCGAAGTCGCGGAACTGCTCCTCCACGAGCGCCAGCGCCGCCTCGTGCGCCCGGTCGTTGTCCGTCATGTGCGTGCGCGGCTTGGCCTTCGCGGCCGCGGACATCACCATCGCGGGCTCCTCGGAACGTCCGCAAGCGGTGTGAGCGTGATTTCCAGACCCTCTGTCGAGCGCCGCGTGGCGTCCGCTGGTGCAGTTCGGTAGAGCGCGAGCGGGACAAGGCGCGCGCTGCGTCCGCTAGTGGGCGAGCGTCGGTGGGCCGGCGTGGAGCGAGCGAGCGCGGCGAGAGCGAGCGCGTCGAGAGCCTGCGCGCTATTGCTCCCCAGTCACCCGAGTCTTCCCGTCGTTGGGCTCGGGGCCGGTTTACAGCTGCGATCCTAAACTATAGAGTGTTTTGAAATGGTATGGCCTTGAAAAGTCTTCGTTCTTACGGATTGCAATGTTGATGACTGATCGTGTCTGTTATAAACCATTGGCGCCAAAAACTAACTGGCAAATAAGGACGGGCGCTGCCAGAACTTGCAGCTACCGCGGACTCTCGAGGGCGTCGGTGACCGCTGCAAGGGCCGCCAGCGACGGCGGCGGCAGTACCGTGAGCGACATGGTTCCGGCGCAGGAGGAGGCGGCGGCGGCCGCGTTCGACGACAACGTGCTGGTCGACGAGCAAGTGCTGGCGACGTCGGCGCCGGTCGACCTGGAGCAGCTGGACGTGGTCCTGCACCAGGTGAGGAGCAATGCAGCGTGATGTACCGATGTATAGATAGAGAGAGCGGATGGGAGCTTACCTATACGGCATGCGCGGCAGGTGAGCGAGGGGCTGGCGGGCTTCCCGGAGCTGAAGGAGCAGGCGAGCGGCGTGCGCGTGGAGCTGATGGGCAACCAGTGCGTTGCGTGTGCCTGCAGACGGAGGAGAGTAACCGGGCATTCGTATTCGCCTGCAGAGCACTGACGCCGGGGTTCCTTCGGGCAGGACGATCTTGTCTGCGACGGCGATGACGCGCATGACGGCACTGCTACAGCGCAACCCCAAGGCGCTGCAGTACTTCAAGGCCACCGTCGTGGGCTGTACGTCCCGTCCCGCCTTTAATGCATGTCCCCGAGCAGGGGTCGGCCGTCTCTCACAGCCCCTTGTCACACAGTGCTGAAGGGCGAGCAGGCACCGTTGAAGGCGCCGCACTTCGGGGGCGTCGTCCCGGTCGAGGAACCGCCGGCGGAGGGCCGGGAGGAGGCTGGCGGCGCCAGCGGCGAGCTGTCGTCCCACGGCGACGAGAAGCTGGCGCCCATCTTCAAGAAACAGATCGCCGCCGGCGCGCGGGCGTCGTCGCCGTCGAGCGAGCCCGGCGCGGTCCGCAAGCGCGCGCTCGACAAGGCGCCCGCGAGCGGCCATGCCGGATACAGCAGCGGTGAGGAGTCGGGCAAGAAGCGCAAGGTGTCGCGGCCGAACGGCGCGTCTGCCGCGCAGCTGCAACAGGTCCACGCAGGGTACCGGTCGCAGGAGGACAGGGAGCGAGGCTTGAACCCGACATACACGATCCCGACGCAGTGGGAGGAGCTGTACTTCCAAGACGTCGAGGTCATCAACGTGCAGCGGCCGGGCGCCAAGGAGAAGATCCAGCAGCTGCGCTTCGCGGGCACGCCGTTCATCCTCGAGGGCCACGAAGGCTGGACGACGTTCGCCGAGGACTGGGTTAAACCCGACGGGTCGCTGGACTCTGGCGCGTTCCTGCGGGGCATCCACGACGTCAAAGTGCCCGTGATTGAGAAGAACTACGAGGAGTTCAACCCGATCAAGACGTACCTGCCGCTGAGCTACTACGTCAAGAACTATTGGGAGCACGGCAAGCCCGACTACTACATGCACCAGTGGCAGTTCCCGCTGTCGCCCAAGGCGGGCAAGCTGCTGTGCTACAAGTGCGAGGAGCTCCCGGTGCTCGGCGACAACCTGCTGCTCTACTGGCTCGACGCGGTGCGCGGCGACAACCCGCTGCAGTACCTCTTCATGGGCCAGAAGACGACGGTGAGCCGCATGCACCAGGACCCGGGCGGGCTCGACATCACGATCGCGCCCATCATCGGCACTAAGCGCGTCACCATGCTGCATCGGGCGGCGGCCAAGCTGGACTCGGTGCACGAGACGGTCAACTTCCACCAGGTGGATCTGGACAAGTGCCCGCTGCTCGCCTTCCTGCCGGCGTGGCAGTGCGACATCAACCCTGGGCAGATCCTGTTCATGCCCGAAGGAACGCTGCACGCTTGCGAGAACACGACGGCGTGCCTGTCGTACCACCGCTTCCACGTCGACAGCGTCAACCTGCCGGGCTTCCTTGGGTCGTTCATGGCGCAAGACGCGACGTCCATCAACCACGCCGAGATCCTGTGGAACGCGGCGCACGACGTGATGGCGACGCTCGAGGAAAACTACCACGCGAATGGCCAGAAGTTGGACAGCAAGATCTCGACGCTGCGGAAGCTTGACTCGCTGCGCGCACTGCGCCATGCCTGCCGCGTCATCTCCCTCGAGGAGGCCGTGCCGACCGGCGACACGTGGGACTGGAACAAGCTGCTCGAGGATATCGACTACCTTTTGGTGCGTATCGACCACCGCGCGGCCAAGAACCTCAAGGCCATCTCGACGTTCCAGGCGACGGCGGTGGCGGCGGCCGCTGCGCTCCAAGGCGAGGATTCGGATGGCACCGCGCCGGCAGTCGTTGACCTGACCACGGGCAACGGCAGCGAGTCGAAGCGCTCGTCGTCGTCGGCCTCGGACGTACTGGCGGCGTCCGCGGCGTCGAGTCAGCTGGCGGCGGCCGCGGCAAGCACGCACTGGGACGCGCTGGCGCTCAAGAAGGGCGACATCATCGGCGTGCAGGTGTTCGAGAAGCGCAACCGCGCCGAGGTGCTGCGCGTGGAGGTCAACAAGGAGCTGGTGCAGATCCACTACGTCGACTGGGGCTCCATCTACGACGAGTTCCTGCCCGTGGGTGCGCTCTTCCAGCGCGGCAAGAGCTCGCGCAAGGTGCAGCTCAAGCAGGCGCCCAAGGTGCACGAGACGGTGCTCGCGCGCTGGGGCAGCCGCGGTGAGCTGTACCCGGCGATCGTGCTTAAGGTGATCCGCACGAACGCATGCCTCGTGCACTACCTTAAGTACGAGAAGGACTGGGACCAGTGGGTCCTGCCGGGCCACATCTTCCGCAAGTACACCAAGTGAGCGCCTGTGGCGAGGCAGGGGCGAGTGAGTGGACCCAGTCGACGGGCGCGCGGCCAGCCATAGGTGAGTGAGTGTACGTAGCACGAACGGTAGGCGGCCTGCGGTAATCTTTGCTTGTTCATAGGTGCCCTTGCTATCGTCCGTCGAGCGCGCCGACCGCCTACAAGTCCGGCTCGTCGTTGTATCTGCTCTGCTGGCGCAGGATCGGGCGCGTCGCAGGTGCGGCCGAGGACGAGGGCGGGAAGCGCCGGACCGGCTGTGACGGCCACTGCCCTCCCGCTGGTCGCTGCCCGCTGCGGTTCACGGTGGTGGGCGGCTCCGACACGTCGTACGACTGCAGCATCCACTTCTTGCCGAACTTGAGCCGCTGGTCGCGCCCGTAGACGCCGTCCGGGCCGCCCGCGTCCTCCCCCTGGTCTTCGTTCTTCCGCCGCTTGGTTCCTACGGCAGGGGCCGCGTGGCTGGCCTGGTAGTGCCGCCGCTCGGCCGTGCTGTCGCTCTGCGTGTCGCTTTGGGCGGTGAACCGCGTGCGCGATAGCTCCTCCGTGTGCCGCATCCAGTCCGGCTTCAAGCTTCCTCGCCGGGTCGGCTCTTGCGGCGGCTGATACTGCGCGGCATGTGCCGACGGCTTGGCACGAGAAGCGGCGAACGAAGGCACCGCCGGCAGTGGCGGCGTCGGTGTTGGTGTTGGTGTCAACGTCGGTGTCTGACGCGGCAGGCGCGGGATTGGCGTCGGGTCGTTCACAGGGCGCGCCTCATGTACTGGCATCCGGTTCTGCGCCGGCGTCCCCGCGAGCAAGAGCGCCGGCCCGCGGGGCAGGGAGGACGCGACGGGCGCGTACAGACGGCGCTTCTGCATCGGCCGGCTGGGCCGCGCCGTGTGCAGCCTCGGCGCGCTCTTGGGCCGCTCGTCCGGCGTCTTGATGTTCGCTTTCCACCGGTTCTTGATCCACCGCGCCAACTGGACGACGCACGTGGGGAGCGGCCGTCGGCGGTCCTTCGACGGCTTGGAGACCTTGTTCAGGGTCTTCCCGAGGTTCGCCTGCATCACTTGGTCGAACGTCGGCAGCGGGAGCATTGCGACCACCTGGAGCGGTCGGCACCGTCAGTTCCGCTGCACAGTGGCATGAAGCGCCTGCTGCTGCTACGATCGCACCTTGAGCATAAAGTAGAGGTCGTCGTGCCCCTCGTCTGTCTCCTCCTCCATGAACGCCGCCATGAGATCGCTCAGCACGCAGAGCCCGTCTGCGTCGATGAACCGCCGGATCGCGTCCCGGTCCTGGCAGCGTACGCGAGCACCAGTCAGCCAGTTCCGAGAGATCAGCCAGTCACCGCAGAGCATGCCTCTCGACGCACCTTGATGTCCGTGTTGCGCAGCACGTCGTACTGCTGCTGGGTCTTGCGGCTGCCCGCCTCCTTCCGGTCCAGCAGGTTCAGCAGCCATTGGCGCAGCAGCTCGAACGCGGCCGCCCGCCGGTCCAACGGCTCCACCGACGTGTGCACCGCGTCCTCGATGATGTAGAAGGGCATGGTGGACGGGCTGCGTGGCGAAGAAGGCTGCGCTAGAGCCGAGTCCACCACCTCCACCGCTCTTGCTCCCGTCTCCCGCGCAGCGCTCTCGGTCTGCAGCGCCGCCTCGCCCTCGTCCACCGGGATGAACTCGTCCATGGCGTCATCTAACTCCAGGATGCTCGTGCGCTCGCTCCAAGCGGCCGGCGGGCCGGCGCTCATGGCCGTTTCCTCGGCCGCCCCGGCTCCGAACTCGCGGTAGTTCTCGTCCTCCGCGTCATTGTCGACGTCGCTCACGCTCATCTCCCTCGAGCCCGCGGCTGTGGCCGCCAGCGCCTCCGTGCTGTTCACAACCGACGGCAACTCGGGCACTGGCTCGAACTCTGGGGACGCCGACGGGTCCGCTCGCGGCCGCTTCCGCCCTCGCGAACGGACCTCGTCCGCGTCCACATCGACCACCAGCGGGCGGCGGGCGGCGCTCTCCACTGGCGCCGTGAGCTGCACGATCATGCTGTCGACGATGGCGCTCTCGTCCATCTCCTCGGAGGACCCGTCCGCAAAGTCCACGCGGTACAAGTCGGCGAAGGGCAGGAAGCACGCGACCCGGCCGGCCACCGGCGCCGCAGCCGCGCGTCGACGCCTGGACGCCCCCAGCGGCGCGTGCTTGAGCACCGGCACGCCCACGAAGCGGCTCGTGACGTCCTCGACCGGCGGCGGGAAGGCGTCGTCGTCGCCGTCGCGCACCTGGATGCTCGGGTTGGCCACGAACTTGATGACTTCGGCGCGCGGCACGCGCTTGGGCGGGCCCGCGCCCGGCACGAAGAGCCAGTAGCAGTCGATCTCGGCGTCGTAGCGCGTGATCCAGCCGTGCTCCTGCCGGTGCGGCGCGCGCGCCAGCCCGCGCACCACGTGCTTGCCCACGAACTCGAACGGGTCCTTGCTCCTCAGGTGCGCCATCTCGCTCGCTGTGCTCTCTCTCTCTCCGCCTTCAGCGGGGGCGGAGACAGGTGCAGAGGCGTGCGTAGGAGGTGGACGGAGACCAGCGGCCTACACAGGCGGGCGCGGGGCACGGGACGCGCGACGCAAGTGGCGGCGCAAGTGGCGGCGACGCCAGACGATTTCTCACCTCTTTCGCGTGTGGTGCCTCCAGATTTTGCAGGTCAAAACGATGCAATTATACATTTTCATTAAAATGTTCTTTAATAAATTGACGTTTGTATCGAAATCTGCATAGCCTCCGTTCACCGCTCGCTTGCTACCGTTTAGTAGTCAAGCAAGCCGTTCTGGCTCCTCCATCTAACCTTCCAGCGGGGCTCACGAGCTCTGCTTCTCCCTTATCGACGATCGACTGCCGACACTGAAGCTGATGTCGACCAAGACAGGCGTCTGAAGGTCATATCGATGGCACAATGTCGAGTCTAAGCCTAGCAAGTATCCGCGAGGTGTCGAGTTCGACTCGTGCCTGCACTCTTATGGAGCTTCGATAACGGCATTGACGTCCGTGGCAACGTCGACCATCCGTTGACGCGCTAAAGCTATTTAAGAGCAACTCGTTAGGCGGCGAAAGAGGAGTTGCAGACGTCAAAGTTAGAGACCGGAATGGCTTTTAGCCACCGCATTTCGGCTCCGATGCGCGCTTCGGGACCGGTAGGTGCACTTCTTAGAGCGCTACGCGAGCCACTACCGCCATCGTTGCAACTGCTGTAGTACAATACTCGCACGATCTTTTGCCGGACGGGTTGCTCGCGTGCTTATGCGCGTCAAAAAGAGGTGACGTTCCCGGTCTTGAAGTTCGCAGCCGTGTTATATAAATGTCTGACATCCCAAACGGCATGATGGACACGACTGGATGATACTTCTACAGAGTAAAGCGCACTCCGTCCACTCGAAAGTGGACGTCCAGTGCAAATAGTTCTCGAATGAACCACGCGTGTCGTTCGTTGACCTTCATTAAGGGTTCTAATGGCAATTTGTATGCAGTGGCTCTCCAACTTGAAGTTATTATAGTGCTGGAGCCTCTGAATGGGAGCTGTTCCGAGCGAACGAGCACAGCAGCACAAGGTGTCGTCAACGCCGATGGACACTATTGTAAGAATCACAGAGCAGACTCACAACTAAGCCGCTGTCTTGACCATGCTGTCGACACGTAGCACGTTCGTACCAGACGCGAGCTAGTTGTGGGACTGCCTGTGAACTCGCGGCTCACATTGAGCATCGACACGCTTTTTTCTTGTTCTCGACCAGCATGTCCGCATTGGCGGCATTGTGATGCCCACTACTAAAAGCCCGGCGGGAGTCTGTTCGGCTCAGGGTACTCCTCCGCTAACTTCCCGGTGAAGAACGGGTGACGACGCATGCAGTTGACGTAGAAGCAGCGCGCCGGCTCGGCCTCGTCCAGCGCTTCGAGCTCCTCGACCAGGTTGCAGAACCTGGGGAGCCACGGCCGTGGACTGTCAGGCCACTGCCACAGGAACGGGTCGTGCCACACGTTCAGGCCCAGGCTGCTGCCACGGATGAGTCGGTTCGCCTTGTCCACGAGCGCGGACCACGCGAACTGGGCTGCCGTCTGCCGAACGGTCCGCTCGTGGAGCAGCTTGCCCAATGCCGGCGAGCTGTCCGGCCGCGCGACAACGACCCAGTGCTGCTGCTCCCACAATTGCCGTCGGTACTGGTGCCGGAACGCGAGCGCCGACTCCAGCCACTTCTTCGCGACTGAAGACAGCGACGAGTAGTCCACCGTGTACGAGAAGAGCGGGCGCTTCTCGTACATGGCTTCCCACGGCTTCGCCTCGTACAGGATCCGCAGGTCGATCTCATTGACGCTCACCGCGGCTTCGAGCGCGCCTAGTTCGGCCGGCTCGCCCGTGCCAACCTGACGAGTCGGTTGGAATCGCACGGCACGGGGCAGAGCTCGGGCACGAGTTAATACCGTGCTCGAGAGCGCCGTCAGCACGTCCGCTGCATCAGAACTCGTTCGCCGACGCTTGGCTTTGGACGAGACGAGTCGGTCCCGAGGCCCTTCGGACTTCTGGCTGCGTGTGCGCGGCCGACGGCGCCCACTCAACGTACTTGAATCTCCATCGCGTCGATCATGGCCGTCGCCTTCTTCTTCGTCATCGTTTTCTTGGTGTCTCTTCTTTCGCCCACTTGTTCGTCTTACTGCTTCTTTATCAGCAGACTCTGCTCGCTGTTGGACGAGTACTGCGGGTATCGCTTCATTAATCTCGCGAGATGAATCAGCTCGGTCTCTTGCTGCCGCAGGTAGAACTTGGGACGAAGGCGGGGCGTGGTCGACATGATGGAGACCGATTCGACCTTCAAAAGTACCGTCCAGCCTAGGCGCTAACGCTCGATGGTGTACAGCGGAGCGTCGTGGATTGGAAAGCAGCGACAGCATGGGCGCCGCAGCATCAGCAGGTGGCTCGGCTCGATCACCTGTCACCTGCGGGTCCTGCACACTTGCGCGACGTCCACGCTTCTTTGGTTGGTTCTTCTCCGGTTTGCCACCAGTTGGCGGGTCGGAGACGCTTTCGTGCTCGTTGTTAGACAGGTCGTCTCCACCGCTTCGTCCTTGCTTCTTCTCGTTACCCTCCGTTGCAGGCTGGACCGCACGCACATCATATGCTGTGCTGTCAGCCGATCGAGCGTCGTCCAAGTCTTTTCTTGCCACAGCCGGAGCCGCCAAAGCCAGCGCAGACGCAGCAGATGCGGCGGTCTGCGGTACCTCGACTTGATGGACCAAGAGGACGGGTTTTGGCGCGAACCGACCGCCACTGCTGACTCCCAACTCGGTTCGGTCATAAAACGCTGCAAATGCTGCGCGCAGAAGCTCCTTCGTGCCCGTGCACGCGAACGTGCGCTCCATGAACTCGACCAGGCGATCCGCACCGAAGCTGTGGCGCTCAGCATTCGCAGCTCGCAGCTGATTGTTTAGCTGCTTGACCATAGCCCGGAGCGTCTCCGTCTCGCTTGTAAGCTCCTCACGCGCCGAGCGAGCTGGCGCCAACTCTTGCAGCTTCGCTTTCAGCATCGAAACCTCAGCTCGAAGCCCGTCAATATTATCCCGGGACTGTGGTGTTGCGTCCATGCCTCGAGCTTCATCGACCGATGCGCCATCCTCTGGATCATCACTAGCGCTCTGCAGTTGGACTGCCGTTTCTTCGGGTTCGTTGGTTTCATCCCCCGATACACCATCATCCAGATCGTCACAAGCGCTTGGAGACTCGACTGTCACCGCAACGTCGACTTCTTGGGCTTCATTACCCGCTACACGTCGCTCCGATGACCGACTGTCGTTACCGCCCTGCTTCACTCTCGCCAGCATGTCAGCAACAGCTTGACGCTCGCTCTCCAAGAGGCGCAGCTTGGTGGTGGCCGCATCGAGACTGCCTTGCTTCTCGGCGTTCGCCGCCTCGAGCTCCTGGAGCCGCTCCGTCAGGCGGTCGATGTCAATCTGGGCGGGGGTTCGGCGCGCCTTGGCGGCGGCGAGCTGCTCGGAGGCCGCGCGGAGCTTCCTCGTCAGCTCTCCGCCCTTCTTCTCCGACTCGAACAGCCTTTTGAGCAGCTTCCCTTGGCTCCTCTCGAGCTCGCCGAGTCGCCGGGCGATCCGTTTGTTGGTCACCGTGACCTGGTTGAGGACCTTCGTCAGCTCGCCGTTGCCCTTCACCAGCGACGCCACGCGGTCTTGCAGCGCCCTCTCCTGCTCCATCCACGCGTCGCGCGCGCGCCGCCCCGCCGTGGTCTCGCCAATGAGCGCCTCGTTCCGGACCTGCAGGGCCTTGACCGAGGCTCGCAGCTGGGAAATCTTGGCGCCCAGCTCCGTCTCCAGCGCTACTCCGTCCGCCGCCTGCTGCCGAACGGCCGCCAGCAGCAGCGAGGAGCGCGTCACCGTGTCCTGCTGCGCGCTCGGCGGCGCCGCCATCTTCGCCCGCGAGCGAGTCCGTTTCCACAAAAGTACCTTGTAAAAGCACCTGCAGGATTCGAATTTGATTTTAGAACATAGTAACGTATGCCGCCAGTATCTTGCAGCATACATGATTCAAATGTAAAATATCCGCGAAAGCATCGCATTTTTGTGGAATTTAAATATACATCAAAACAATACAAAAGCGAAGTACTGATTTACAGCCAACGTGTTTTTCTGATCGACTGCTTAAATAATTTCTTTGTGAATATTATAATAATCACAAAAAAAATATATTTATTAAAATAAATATTACGTAAATTTTGAATTTTGAAAATATTATTGTTTGGAGGAGAGCCTCATAAAATCAATATCCCATCGGAAAGCAAATTTTGTGCGTCAAAAGTTATAAGATCTCAACGCAAAAAGTATCGCTACTTCATACAGTACTCCGAGTACGACCATTATAGTTTAGATTTACCACGAAAAAGCCCTTATCAAATATGCTTGTACACTTTTGTTTTTGGAATATAGTTGGACATATTTACGTGGTTGTAAGCGCAATCTAGAACGTTACTCCTCTATCCCAAAAAAGTTTGGGCACACAGCTTTGAATTTGTCGCCCAGAATTAAAAATGCGAATTTTGAAACACTGATTGGCTCAAAACACTCATCAGGGGTAGGTTATCATGATCTGTTTGAAGCCTGTGATGTGCCCTTGTGCTCGTTGAGAAAAATAGAGTTTTTCACTATCATTTTTGAAGGGTGAATTTCAACACACCGGTTTGCCTTCTTGAGAGTCAATTACAAAACAATAAACGGTAATGAAGAGGCTACATACACAACTCAATAAATCCCCATCAAATTGGATCGTTTTTAGCTTTTCAAAGCGACGCAATCGTCGCCGTAAAACAACGCTTAAAAGCGATCACTATTAACAAGATCTGCGTCATGGTTGGTAAAAAAAATGCTTCGTTTTTCAGCCAATTAAAAAAAATTCATTTGCCACCCAAAATAATTTAATCAAGTGCACCAAACTAGCACTACCCAATAATTGAAACAAAGCGAACGGTATCAATTCAAATGGCTACAGAAACGACATGGCTGACGCAACCACTGCGGTGATGCCCTTTTGCAACGCCTCCTCGCTGCAGGTCAGAGCGCGCTAGCTCTCACTATTGTGGCGCCGCTTTGCCTTGTGAACGTGGGGCGTCGGGAAGATATTCCCGCCCTCGGTCAAAAGGCACTGCTCCATGGTCGCCATGAGCAACACGAAGGTGTTGTCGAGGGTCACGCGGTCGAGATCGGCTTAGGCCTCCTCTACGGCACGCACGATGCCGTCGATCGACTCCATGCGCTTCGTTTGCTGGAGCGCCTGCAGAGACGCAAACAGCCCCAGATCTAGAACATTTAGGTCGGGGCTGTTTGCGGGTTGAGACACCAGCCGAATGTCCCAGCCATCTTGAGACCCCGCCTCGAGCTCTTCTGCATCCTTCGCGCGGCAGTGCGGGCCTGCATTGTCCTCCTGAATAAACACAGAGCGCGATCCTACAGTAGCGTACAGTATAATTAGCTCAATGTGGCCAATCATCCAATTAACTCGCACATTCAGTACCTGGCCACACGCGCTTGATCGACAAAATGACGTCCTCCACAATTTTCTTGCGAATCGTCTCGCGGTTCGCCGTCACGGTGTACG
>JAADXZ010000556.1:0-18194 GCA_023338055.1 Phytopythium mirpurense | reverse complement strand
TCCCTGGAGATCTCACACAATCGAACACTTAACTGTTGTACTTCCTACCGGATAGGGAAACGTAGCCGTTATTTGATTGGCGAAATATATTCGAGCCATACGGGGGCAAACCACGTGGGAAAATCCCCCGCTGGGACTCGACCCCTCAACCGTGAGGTTGTTCGTGGAATAGCACTGGTGCGTTAA
Source organism: Phytopythium mirpurense (assembly GCA_023338055.1). Taxonomy (NCBI): domain Eukaryota; phylum Oomycota; class Peronosporomycetes; order Pythiales; family Pythiaceae; genus Phytopythium; species Phytopythium mirpurense. The sequence continues at coordinate 18,008 of JAADXZ010000556.1, read as the reverse complement.
CCACTGGACCACCCTACAGGCCCTATCGTAGCGAAGAGAGGGGCGGGCCCCCGTTGGAAAGTCACAGACGAGTGCCAACGTGCGAGTGTCCCACTAAGAGAAATTATCCGGTCACGTATAAACGATAAGGTACATTTTGTAGCAATAGGCAATGGCCTGTATCATTAGTGTCTAATGACAGGATCTATTCGGGTGTTGTAACGCGTGCCTTGATATATAGCCAATCAATAACGATCTAATTATGCGAATCGATCCAAAAGCTCTGCCTCAAACCGATCCGACGCACATGCGCGCGTGGTGCTCGGTCGCCGCCGCTCAGCGCTCGTCATGGCGGACACGCTACGCGCCCGCACCGCGCGTCGTGTCTAGCACTATTGCGGTTCGTTCTGCGCTCATGCCGAGCCCCTGGGCGCGCGCATACGGCCAGCGCAGCGCGCGCAGCAACGCGTCAACGCTGCGCGACTGGGCGGTCGACCGAGAGGACGTGCGCTTCCGCTTCCGATGCACACAGTGCGGCAAGTGCTGCTCGGGGCGCGGCGGCCGCGTGCGCGTCAACGAGCGCGAGCTGCAGCAGATCGCGGGCGCCACGCGCGAGTCCGTGGAGGGCGCCGCAGCCAAGTACCTGCGCCAAGACCCGCGCACTGGCGGCTGGCTGCTGCGCCAGTCGGCGAATGACGCCCACTGCGTCTTCCTGGACGGCAACAAGTGCTCCATCTACGAGGGTATGGTGCCTAGGGTGGTGGTGGCGAAGCTCTAGGCAAATGTATTTACTCACGCGGTGATGGTGCCGACTGGGACGGCAGCGCGGCCGACGCAGTGCCGGACGTACCCGTGGTGGCCGCACCACCTCCTCTCGGACTACGACTGGCGCATGGCGGCGCTCGAGTGCGAGGGCATCTCAACCGACACTACCGTGGATGGAGACGGCGCTGGAGACCAGCGGGACGCCTACTCCTTCGACGATATCGCCCCGCAAGTCATCGCCCATGACGTACGTTTGTGTGGATTATTTGGTCCCTGGACGCCGTCCCTCGCCCTCTTCCTCTGTCTCTGACGCGGATTTGTCGGGCGCTTGGCTGTAGATCCACCGGTCGGGGGAGAACTACACGCACGAGGAGGCGATGGAGCTGCTCGAGGAGCTGCTGGGCGCCGACAAGTCCTTCGTGGACGAGTTCAAGGCCGAGTTCTTCGCCAAGTTCTCGCGCGCCGTCGTGTTCCAGGACGAGGAGCTCGCGGTACTCGACACGACGATGGGCGGCGACGAGCGGGCGCCGCCCACGCGCTGTCTAGTGTTCAAAAACCGGCTGCAGCTCGTGCAGAGCGAAGTGAGCCTAGTCGACCGCTCGAGCGGCGCCATCGACCGCCGCCGCTTGACGCTCGAGGTGCACCGCGCGTTGTGCATCCCCTTCTTCTGGCTGCCCACGGCTACAGCGAGCGTGCGCGTCGCGGTCCTGGGCGCGGGGGCCGCGGCGCTCCCGCTCTTCCTGCTGTCCCACCTGCCGCAGGTCGCGCACGTGGACGCGGTCGAGCCGAACGCGCGCGTCGTCGCGGTCGCTCGCGAGTTCTTTGGCGTCCAGATCTTCCTGGACCTTCACCCGGAGAAGCTGACGCTGCACGAGGCGACGGGCGAGGACTTTGTTCGTCAGCGGCAACACGCGCGTGCTGGAGCCTACGACCTTGTCATTGTGGACGTGGACAGCGGCGAGACGCGCGATGACGTCGCGGCGCCGCCACCGGCGATGCTGTCGGCCGCCTTCTTGGACGACGTCAAGCAGCAGCTCACGCCTGGGGCCGGCGTCGCAGCGTTCAACGTCATCGCGCTGTCGCCTGCCGCGCTTGAAAGCATCAGGGCGAAGCTCCGAGCGGCCTTCCCGCACGGCTTGGCCGTGCAGCTCGCGCATACCAAGAACGCCGTCTTCTTCCTGTTTAACAGCGACCGTCCGCGGGCTCGACTGACGGCGGAGCAGCTCGCTCAAGACGGTTTCCAGGCTGACACGGCGCAGACCGCGGAGCTGATAGCTTCAGCTGCTAGTGTGATCGACCAGTGGTGAGCAGTGTCCAGAGCTTCATAGCCATGCGTGGTGAGGTCTTCAGGGGCTACTTGGACGTCTTGGCTCGGCTGCCGGACGCTTGAGGAGCGCGCTTTCCCCGGTGGAAGACGCTGCGGAACGCCGAGCCGATGGAGCCGCGCGCCTTCTTGCCACTGCCCACGGACCGCAGCTCCTCCAGCAGCTGCGCGGCCGTCTCGTCAATCACTTCCTGCTAATCAACGTGGCCAAGGACGCAGCGTCAGACTCGTCCCTCTTGGCGCTACGCAACGACTTCCAAAAGTCCTTCTGCCTAACTCACCATGAGCGTCTTGGACAGCACCACGCGTGCGATCGCCTGCGCATCCGCTCGTCTCCGCTCCACATCGTTGACGGCGCTCGCGGCGCATTCCAACACCACGTCACGGGCAAAGAGCGCGGCCGGGAGCAGCTCTGGCGGGCACGAGTCGAGCGTCCACGGGGACGCGACCAGGCTCTGCCGATGCAGCTTGGACAGCGCGGCAGTATGCAGCGAGTCGTCCAGCTCATCAGTCTCTTGCTGTCTCCTGGCGATCTCCCGCTCCAAGTCGAGCACCCGGCCCGGTCCGCTCGCGACCGCCGCCTGAGCTTGCCGAAGCGCATCCTCCACCTGCCGCCGACCAGTCTCCGTGTCAATTCCGAGCTGCTCGAGCGCGTTAGACGGCACTCGAGGGTCCATGCGGTCCATGATGGCGGCAAAGTTCAGAGAGTCGGCGTGTCGAGCGATGACGTCGCTCGTCTGGGCTGGGAGCGCGTCGGGGGCGTCGCGTATCCCCACAGGGCGGGCTGTGAAGAAGTCCTTGATGGCCACTTGCTGGTTACTCGACAGCACCTGGAGCGCGCGCTGAGTGCGCGTGCGGATCTCGTCCGCCTTGAGGCGCAGCGCTTGCTGCTCGAGACCAAACGCGGTCACCTGTTCCTGGAGCCTGCGAGTTGCCGCCTCAAACTCCTCGCTCCGGCGCTCGTGGATGCTCTGGACCAGTGCGCGGACCAGAGAGCTGGCCGCTGCGTCCGCGCGGTCTCTATTGATCTCGCTACCGCCGCTGGACGGCGCCGCGTCGAGGATCTGGACGATGGCGTCCAAGTCGACTCGTGCGTTCGTGAGCTCCGTCTCCAGCAGGTGCGACCGGTTGTGGATGAGCTGGCGCAGCCTCACTGCCTCCGTCATGCGCTCGGCCCGCTGGCGCTCGTGCAGCACCTCGAGCTCGGCTTGCAGGCGCGTCTCGCGCTGCTGCAGCTCGTCCGCCTGCAAGCCCAGCCGCCGCACGAGCTCCTCCTGCTCCACGATCGCCCGCAGCTGCTCGTCGCGCTCGGCCGCCCACTTGGCCGTCTCGCGCTGACGCTGGCGCTCCTCCGACGCTGTCTTCTCGCCCTTGACTCGCACAAATGCCGTCTGCAGCTCGCGCTGGTAGGCCGCGCTGGCCCGGATCTCGTCCTCGAGCGCGTTGAAGTCCCGCATGAGCTTCTTGTACTGCTCGTAGGCGTTCGCGGGCTTCTTGACCGCCTTGGACATGTCGAAGAAGGCTGACGGCCGACGAGTCGAGGCTTTGCATCCCTCTCCAACGCCTCACAGACCCGACTGAAGCCTCAGCGTTACCGAGTCGGGTCTATCTATATTTGAGCTGGACTCGCTCGTGGGTTGAGACAAGAGCGCTAGTCCGAGTCGTAGTATTGCAGCTCTGGATCCTCTCCGTGCCCGTATTCGTCCTCAAAGTCGGGGTCGTAATTCATCGACGGCCGGCGTGAAGACGCTGCAGACGCCGAGTCCAGCGCGCTGGTTCGGCTGGGCCTCTGGATCGGATCAGCGGTGTTTCCTGACGACGACGCGCTTCCTGGGCGCGACGACTCGCCACCGCCGCTACTGCTTGCTGCAGGGTCTGATGTCGCTGCAACCTTGAGCTGAAGACCGTCCGAGCTCTCGTCTTGATCAGTATGAGCCTTAGTGGAGTCGGCATCCTCGTCGTCACTAGTGTAGTCGTCGAAATCACCTTCACGAGCTGCAACCGACGACTCGTTTGGGTCTGCGAGAGATCGGACGCGCTGTTTCTCTGGGTCTTCAGCTGGAGGATTGGAAATCGGGACTTGATCCATTCCGCCGACCTTCTCGCCCAGTTCTTGGTCTCTTTCGGCACGTGCTTCGTCGTCCTGAGCCTCGACAGACTCGTTCTCTGAGGCGCACAATGGCTCAACCGAGCCGACTAGGGTGGTCGACGACTCGACGAGTCTAGTCGCAGGCATTGGCGTCTTGGTCGCCACTGATGACTCGCATCCACCGCCGCTGGCCACACCACCCACAGCATTAATGTTGCTGCAGCTCGCGTTGTCCATCAGTGGGGTGGTGGCAGCAGTAGGTGAGTTGCCCGCCTTGGAACCAGTTGAGCTGACCAACGGGCGTGATGCCTCCGGGTCGATTGCATCGTGGGGATCATCAGCTCCCGTATCAGCTGGTCGGTCTCTCAATGTCTCCTCCTGGCTGGAACCGCTCTCGTCGCGTGCATCATCAGCCCGCACTACCTCCGACTGGACGTCAAGTGGATGCAGACCGAGGGAGGCAGCATCAAGCTCGACCACTGTCGTCACACGCTGGTCACGTGCTTGTGCTTCTGATACTGGTACGTCTGAGCCGCGACCACCACGTGCTGACGCATCAAATAGATCTTGACACTCCTGGGTGACGGTGACCGCTTCAAGGCCCGTCCAGATGCGACTGTCCGATACGCAGCGCATGTCAACAACTCGCCTCTGCTCTTCAATCGCGTCGTGGTCCAGCTCCAGTGTGTTGAAAGGCGCATACCGTCCGTCGATGACTTGGTCACCTGCCGCTTGCACTTGGTCACTATGCGACTGTGGAGTCGGAGTAGGTGCCGACGAGGTCTCATCGCTGTCGGCCCTCGTCTCCACGAGAGCTTGTTCAGCCCCCTGGCCGCGCTGTTGGTCGAGCCGATGCCCACTTTTTGGCTCCCCCGCATCTTTCGCCTCGAGCGCACTGACAATGGCCGCTTCTAGGCTTCCGGTGCTGGTGGCTCCTGACGGCTCGGCTCCTGCGGCCGGCGCGCCATCTGTGGTCTTCAGCTTCCGGTGCTGTCGCAGGAGCTTCTGCGACTCTGGGCGAGAACGGTGAGGCCTGTGAGACCCTGAAGGGACTTGTCCGGTGGATGATGGCGGCGATGGCGTCCGTGTTGACTCGGGCGGCGTCGGACTGGCGAGCAGCACGCTCTGGGCTGGGGTAGTGCCGCTCAATGAGTACCGCATCAGGCGCGCGCGTAGCTCGGGGAGGTCGGCGGAGAGCAGCTTCAGGCCAGGCAGGAGCATCGGCGCGTTGAGCCACACTGTGCTCGCCAGCGTTGATTCCGTCGCGTGCTCCGGCTGGTGAGCAGGTGGGTCCGCTGGCTGCCGATCTCTTGCTATCAGCGGCGAAGACCGACTCGACACAGCGGGCAAGTAGATCGCGTCCTTGACGGCGTCGGCCTGCTGTTTCCGCTGCTGCTGCCACCTCTCTCGCGGAGACGCTCGGCCGCCATAGACGCGCTCGACGAGGACGCCCGGACCGCCTCGCGCTGCGACTGGAACTGGTCGAGGCGTCGACGGCAGCAGTCGAGCCGGCAGCGCGCTCTCTCGGCCGGCGTCGAATGGGTCGCGGGCCGATCGCGCTCGCTGCTGGTTGCGCTTCCGCCACGCACGCGCGTCGCTAGCCGAGACGGAGCGGCCGGTTAGCTGGGACCACCGGCGGCAGCTGAAGCCCAGCGCCAGCGCCTTCGAGTGCGCGTTGCCGGCGTCGACAAGGGCGTCAGGCTCTCGCTGCTCGTGCTCCTTGCTTGCCATCGACTCGGATGCCGTGAGGACTTGGAGGAGCCGGCGCTGCTTGGTTGACGACGCCCTTGGTATAAATACCCTGGCTTGGACGGACGGAGACTGAGGCGGACGACGACGGGAGACCGGCGCGCGCTGGCGTTCACGTTGCTATATTGCTTGGCTTTAAATACTACCAGCCCATGCCTTGGTGGCGCTCGCCCCTCCCCCGCTCCTTCTGTCCCCGAACAAACAACATCCAAACCTTCTTACTACAACAGACAGCACCCGAGACTCGGGAACCCCCGCGTGTGGAGAGTCGACGCATCAAAAAACGAGGCGGCCACTTGGTCGACGCCGGCCGGCCGCCTCGGGAGGCGAGACGGCACTTGGCACGAGCTGGCGCGTATACCGCTAGAGTATGGGCTGGCAAGGCGCTCGGCGGTCTCTCTCAATGCAGGGACACTGGGACACGAGCGCGGTGACTAGAACTCGTAGCTCTCTCCGTCCGACATTGTCCGCGTCTGCCGAGGCTTGGCGCCGGCGTTGTGTTTGATAGACGTCACCGAGCTGGACGCGGTCGTCGCGAACGAATCGGCGCCGTGCGCGTCCACGTCGTAGACGCCCGTCGACCGGGCAGCGCTGGACGCCAGCGTGCTCGCAAAGTCGGTCGAGCTCGCCGTGCTTTCGTCCAGCCGGTTGAAGCGGTTGCCGTACGGCTGCTGCGAGCGCTCGCCCGTGAAGTCCACGGTGCCTATGGACGCCTCCGAGATGCGCATGTCCATGGGCTGCTGCTTGTACCCGTCCGTAGCGGGGAGCCCTCGCTCGTCGTACATGTAGTCATCCACCGAGGACAAGTCCGACTCGCGTCCCGTGTAGCCGCTCAGCAGAGGGTTGAACGTCGCGTTGTTCAAGTGCGTGGCCCCGTTGTAGTCGTACGACGTCCCGACCGACACCTCGCTCTCGAGAGAGTGCGGGTTGATGTGGAAGCCCTCCATGTCGGGCGTGCGGCCGTACTCGAGCATGCCGTCCTCGTTGTAGACCTGCGAGCCGTCGTTGAACACGGACGACTGGGAGCGATCGAGGCCGGCGCTCTGCGACGCTCTGAACTGGTTCCCGCCCCGCGGCGGCACCTTTATTGTGCTCACGGTCCCGGACGGCGAGCCGTAGCCGTTGAAGGCGTCGGCCCCCGGTGACTCGTACCGAATGGAGCCGGAGGAGGACACGGTCTTCTGCGGCCGGTGGGCGCTGTCGTTGAACATGAGCGCGCTGGCGCTGAGCGCGGGCGGCGGGTCGTCGCCGCGGCCGATCGTTTCGGTGGGGTTGTAGTTGTCCTTCCAGGCGTACTCTGCGGGCTCGGCGCTCCAGTCGAGCCTCGTCATCTTGCTCGCGTGCGAGTTGGGGTTGAAGCCGCTGTTGCGGAAGTGGTCCGTCTCGTACTCGGGGCGGCTCTTGCGGCGCCAGAAGACGATGGCCACGATGACGGCGAGGATGACGACGACGCCGCCGACGACCAGGCCGACCACGAGCCCCGTGGAGACGCCCGAGGAGCTGTCGGCGCTGCCGGCGCCAGCCGCGCCGCCGCCGCCGCCGGCGCTGACGGAGGAGATCTCGGTCGTGATGAAGGTGATGAAGTGGTAGCTCTCCTCGAGGTAGTCGACGGGCGGCAGGATGATGTGCGCGAAGACGTTCTTCTCGCCCGAGACGTCGAAGGTGATCTTCTGGCGGAAGCTCGCGCTGTCGCCCGTGAAGTTGGACGTCTCCTGGTCCGAGATCTTGCGGTTCGAGCCCGTGCGGAAGACGTCGCAGACCGTCGAGCGCGAGCACGTGTGCACGTTGGCGTGGCCGATCTGCTCGGGCAGCCCCGTGACCGGGTCGGGCACCGTGGACTGCAGCGACGTCATGTCGAACGCGTTGTCGTTCAGGTTGAGCGTCGCCGTGAACGCGTACTCGATCACCTGGCCCGGGAAGACCGTGCCCGTCGTCGTCTGCTGCAGCGCGATCGTCAGCGGGCACTCGTCGCCCACGCCCTGCGCCAGCACGTACGCGAAGTCGTAGTTGGACACCTGCATGCCCTGCTGGATCCAGTAGCAGTACGTCGTCGCGCCGTCATACTCGTAGTCTGCTCAGTGTGGACGGACGGACACACATCATTAGGCAAGGAGTGAGCGAGAGGGTGAGGAGCCCTCCGAGTAGTAATAGGTGGCGGAGGGGGCGGGCGCACCGTAGATGGAGGTGGGGGTGGCGGCGTAGGCCGTGCCGGCCAGCAGGGCCACCGTGGCGGCGCCTACCGCTCGGCAAACTCGGCCCATAACTCGGCCAGTACGGACGCTACAGACCCGCGGGACGGCACAGCGTGGCGGTCGCGGCGAGGAGGAGGGCGGTTTGCGCGGCGGCGGCGGGGAGAGGGGGCCAGGGACGCCCTCGGTCGTGGGCGCGGGGCGTTCGCGGAGACTGCTATAGTATAATGCGCGGAGTGGCGGCCGCCGGCGCTGCCTGCCTCTGTCTCTGTATGGAGGAGATAAGAACGGAGGGGAGGAGGGAGGGAAACAAGGACGGAGCCTGCGGACGCCGCGCCAAAACCAGAGTGTTTTGGTTCGCATGATGGCGCTGGTGTCGAAGGAGACGGTACGGTATCTACTGGGATTAGCGAGGAATCGAGTGTGAATAAAGGGGTGTCGCCTGGGCTAGTTTATTCTGTATAATATATGTGAGGCAGGTGTATACATCCTAATAAAGAGATGCATGACACCTTATTGAGTGCCAGTGCTAGCCAGTGAGTCGGCGCGTTCGGTTTTTGCAGCCTGTGACAACGATCTGGCGATTGGAGGCTGTGCTGAACCAACATTACGCAAAAGTATTGCTCAAGTTTACCTCGAAGCATTCAACGAGCCAGCAGATTTGGGAAACAAATACAGCATATACTTAAACGGGTTCCATATCATTACTACATTCATGCTGACATCATGGCGCCTGTGGGCAATTCATGGAGAACTCTTCGACTCCTTGATGCCGAGGTCACTCTCCATGAAGAACACTTCGCAGCAAAGGAATCAAATCAATTGTATGGGCGAGGCTTCAAAGGCTGGCTGGCCATTGCGAGCCAATCTCTTCCGGATGACTGCGCTCCATCCAATTCAGTTGGTCGCTCGTGAACAAGCTGGGTGCTGACGGAGTTCGCCATGTGGACATTGCCACTGGGCCAGCCAAGCCATGTGGCAGTGCCGCAAGCGCTTGAAACGCCTTTTCGTCGCTTCCGACATCAATTCCCCTGCTCACCAATTTTATGTTGTAATACCTTATCGCTCTAAAATTTTAAAGAGATCAGCGAATAGATCCGTGGGAAACAGTACTTTCATACCCTCCCACCAAATTCGTCAGTCAACGTCCGTCTGCTCCACCATGCGCGCGCAACTCTTGGGCCGCCACGCGAGCGTGCTGGCTGGGCTCGCGCTGATGGTCTGCGTCGGCTCGAACCACTCCATCTCGGCGTGGAACGCGCAGCTGCAGCGCCTGCTGGGCTACTCGCAGGCCGAGATCTCGCTCGTGTGCTCCATGGCGTCCTTCGGCGCCTACTTCTCCGTCACGCCGGGCTTCGTGTTCGACCGCATCGGCGCGCACAACAGCGTGCTGCTGGGCGGACTCTTGCTCTCCGGCGTCTTCTTCGGCCTGTACAACGGTATCCTGCTGGCTCCCGACGCCATGTCGCCTCTGGGCGTCGGGCTCGCCTTCGCTGTGCTCGGCCAGGCCTCCAACTTTGGCGTGTTCGCAGCCCTAGGCCCGAACGAGGGCTTGTACGGGGACGAGAACCGCGGGAAGGTGATGGCGCTGCAGTTCGCGGGCTTCAGCGCCGGCGGCGCGCTCTTCGCGTTCATCTACCAGCACTCGTTCGCGGGGGACGTGCCTGGCTACTTCCGGTTCATGGCCGCGCTGTTCCTGGCCGTGTTCGGCGCTGCCTGGCTAGCGCTGCACCGCCCCTCTCCGGACGACGCCAGGCTCGGCATTACGCTCCCTCCAGAGCACGCGCTGGACGAGTTTATGCCAGCGCCGAGCTCTTCGCTCGAGAAGCTGGACGTCGCGGACTGGGACAATGGCGTGGACGTGACTGGCCACGAGCTCCTGGCCGACTCGCGCTTCTGGCTACTCTTCTCGACCGTGTTTATCCTTGTGGGGTCCTCGCTCTTCGTCATGGCCAACATCGCATTCATCGTCAGCTCGCTCGGGGGTCCGACGGCGCAAGTCCCCGCCATGGTGTCGCTCTTTTCCATCGGTAACTGCAGCGGCCGGGTCGTCGCTGGCGCCGTGTCCGATCGCGTACGCGACGCCTGGCCGCGCATCTACTTCGTGAGCCTGGCGTCAGTGCTGACCGCGCTGGTCCACACGCTCTTCCTCGTGATCCCGTCGTCGCTGCTGGTGGTGCCGATCACCCTGGCGGGCGTCGCGGACGGCATCATGTTCGCCGCGTTCCCCGTGCTAACTCGAGAGACCTTCGGCGCCAAGCACTTCGGCAAGAACTTTGGGCTCATCAGCATCGCGAACGCCATCGGCTTCCCCCTGTTCTTCAACCCCATCGGCTCCTTCTTCTACCGCTTGTCCTCCTCCTCTGCCGGCGGCGTGGAAGAGTGCGTCGGGCAGCAGTGCTTCCGGCCCGTGTTCCTGCTCGCCGTCGCCCTGAGCCTCGTCGCGCTGGCTGCTAGCCTCAAGTTTGCACGTCGCGGCCAGTACGCACCGTTGCAATAGAGCTACGGCAAGGCCTCTATGTAGACGATGCCAATGATGTATCGACGGGTATAAAGCACCCTTGTTGCCATGTTCCAGTTGCTCACTTCTCGGGCATCCAGTGCCCCACGTTTTGAAGTACTTGAAGTTGATCCTGCAGTGACGTCAGTCGAATCGAGCCAATCATATCCTCCATATATTCTAAAATCATCCAGTAATATTGCTTCAATAAATAAATATCAACCAATCACGAACGTTCAAATCCGTGATGAGTGTTTTGTTTCGTCTGGAGCTCCTCACCAAGCCGCCGTCCGACCATTGACAGACTGATGGCGCGCGTCTCCTTGGGGCGCCGCGTAGGCAGCCTCACGGCGGGCGTGGCCGTCATGCTGGGTGTCGGCTCGATCTACGCCATATCGGCGTGGAACGCGCAGCTCAAGGCGCTGCTGCACGCGTCGCAGGCGGGCATCTCGACGGTCTCGTCGCTCGCCATGTTCGGCTCGTACCTGTCGTTCGTCGCCGGCGTCGTGTTCGACCGGCTCGGCCCGTACAAGAGCGTGCTGCTGAGCGGCTCGTCGCTGCTGTGCACCTACGCGCTCATGTCCGCCGGCCTGAGCGCGTACGGACCGCGCGCCAGCCCGCTGGCCATTGGGCTGGGCCTCCTGGCCGTCGGGCTCTTCAGCGCCTTCAGCATCCTGGCGGCCATCGTGCCCAACGAGGGGCTGTTCGGCAACGGCAACCGCGGCAAGATCATGGCGCTGCTCACCTCGTCCTACAGCTGCGGCGGCGCCTTCTTCGCGTTCGCCTTCCACGACGCCTTCGACGGAGACGTGCCCGGCTACTTCCTCTTCCTCGGCGTGTACCTCCAGGCGGCGTGTCTCGTGGGCTGGTGCGTCTTTTACCGGCCCAAGGACGCGCGCGAGCCTCGGCGCCTGAGCTGCGAAGCCATCGACGGCAACGTCGGCGTGTCTGTGGACATGGACAGCGAGGATTTCCAGGCCAAGCTCACGTCGGTCGACATCACTGGCGTTGCGCTGCTGCGTGAGCCGCGCTTCGCGCTGCTGTTCGTGCCCGTGCTCATCGTGATCGGCGCCGGGCTGTTCGTCATGTCGAACGTCTCGTTCATCGTCGAGTCGCTCGGCGGGCCGGTCGAGCAGGTGCCGCTCATGGTCGGGCTCTTCTCGGTCAGCAACACCCTCGCTCGACTCGCCACGGGCGTCGTCTCGGACCACATCCTGGCGCACTCTCCGCGAGGAGGCTTCGTCGCGCTGGCGGCGGCCCTGACGGTTCTGACGCAGCTGCTGTTCCTCTCGTGCCCGCCGAGCTTGCTCGTGCTCCCGGTCGCGCTGGCCGGGGTGGCCGAGGGCGTCATGTTTGGCTGCTTCACGGTCATCGTCCGCGAGGAGTTCGGGCTGCGGCACTTTGGCAAGAACTACGGACTCGTGAGCCTGGCCAACTGTATCGGCTACCCGCTCATCTACAGCCCGCTGTCGTCGTACCTGTACCATCTCTCAGCGACATCGACGGCCGACGGCGGCGAGAAGTGCGAGGGCGCGCAGTGCTTCCGTGGGACCTTCCTCGTGGCCATGGCGCTCTCCGGCGTTGCCGTGGCGTGCGGACTCAAGCTCGCCAGTCTCCAGCGACGGCACCAGCGATACAACTACAACTACCGAGTCATTCCCTGACGCTCGTCCACGGGGCCAGCGTCGAGTACTGTGCAGCGGCTGGGTACGAAGCCGATGGGTTCAATGACGAGCATCCATGGGCAATCAATTCATTATAATGTATTAATCATTCATTTGATTATAAACTGTGAAAGTCTTATTTTTTGTGACACATTCAAATATGGAAGTAGGTGAACAGCTGGACTATTCATTTATAGAGGCTGAACTCGGCATTTGTGGCAAGCGATCCACTTCACTTGACGGTTCGCTGGGCTCTTGGCTCCCTTGCGCCCTTCCGTTGCTGTCTAAATACGGCCCTCGAGTCGATCGATCCAGATGCAGGTCCGAGCCAGCACGTAGTGGTAATAGTCGCGAGGCCAAGGGTAGAAGAAAGCAGGCGCTCTCTCTATCGGTCAAGCGAGCGGCTGCGTCAGTGGACGCCTTCGAGCCACACACTCGCGCCGGAGCCTTCGGGGCTCATCAGCTTGGTCTCACTCCACTGTCTCAGACACAGAGAGACGCCTCAAGTGCCTGCCTCCAGGTGTGTGGCCGGCCCAGTTCACAACGAGAGATGGCGACAACGGGTCTCCGCCTCCGCCTAAGAGTGCGGCGCTTGGCCTCGTCCCGTGTCGTCCAGCTCGCCGCCTATGCGCTGGCAGCGTCCGCTGCTCTAAGCGCTGGTGTGTCAGGTACAGTACAGGCTGTCTGTCGTCGGTTGCGCGGCGCGTTTCATACACTGACGTGGGTGTCGTTTGTGTTTTGGCTGGCAGCCACAGCATTGGAGACGGATGGAGCCACGACGTACTGCTGGGGGGAGACTTCGAGCGTCCGAGGGGGCGGCGACGGGGAGGTCGCCTCAGAAGACGCGTGTCCTATTGCGCTGGGCCTGGAAGTCACGCTGGCGGCGGCAGATCAAGGCGTCGAGACCGTGGAGGTCGCCTTGAGCGTCGCAGTGGCCCATGACGAGTGGCTGGCAGTAGCCTGCGGTCTGTCGGGAGCACGTGATGCGGTCGAGGTGACTGCTGGGATCTACCGCTTATACAAGCCCGACCCTGCAGCCGTGGATTCAGAGGGGACAAGGTTCGAGAGCGTGGAGGTGACGAGCGGTAGGCTCTCCGCATGGACATCAGCGCGCGTCGTGGTGCTGCGATCGTTCGTTCCGCAGTCGCTTGAGCTGCTCAACAGCACGTTCGCCGGCCGTATCACCTGTGGCGGTGGTGGTGATGACGCCAAGTCGGCAGCACGCTTCAACTTCGCAGTCTTCGGCAAGCTGGACCGGGCATTCGCAGTGTCGAGCTTGGGGGTGGACGGAGGCGGCGTCATACCCGCCGTGGAGCTATCGGACGGCCAGGCTCTTGGGATGTCGAGCTCCGAGCTCACGATCGCGGTCTTGGTGGCCGTGATCATGCTGATCGTCGTGGTCGTGGCGGTCGTGCTCTGCGTCCGCCGGAGGTCCCGGGAGCGGATGAAGGTGCAGCAGGGCATAACTTCCCCCGTCACCGGCGAGTCCAACCTGCGCGTGTCGGACTGGACGGAGGTCTACGCCACGCACGACAACCTGCCGTGCTCCATCCTGCAGGACGACTGCACCACGCTCGCCATCCTCCGCGCGAGTGTCGTGTCCCCCACGCGCCGCGTCGCCGACTTCACCCGAGACGTGGCCGTGTGGGACGAGCGGTCGTCCGCGTCCCCCATCACGCCGGGCTCCTTCATCCTCGACTCGGGCAGCTGTGCGTCGCTTTCGCCGGCCAATTCGTTCGTGCTCTTGGAGGCGTCGGACCGCGTCTCGCTGTCGCTGCACGAGGCGCTGCAGGAGCTCTCGGACTCGGAGGACGAGCGCCTGGAGGTCGCCGTCTAGCCAGCATGGGCTCGCCGATAGTGTATCCACTCGACGCTGTAATATAGTTTGATTAGGCTCATTGAACGGTTCGCAGTAGTGTTTAAGTTGAAGTCGAATACGACTAATCTTGCATGCAGCTTTGGCCGCCGTTTACCGTTCTCATACCACGGTAAGGCACAAGTTCACCGCTAGCGAACCGCCAGTAGTAGTCCGTGTTGCTTTCCGAGGGCCAGTGGTCACACCACTTGGAGCCATCAGTGCTACAGCAGTGCTGCTGCACTGCTGCGTGGTTCCATCATGAACTTCCTTGCAGCGCACCCAACACGGATGGCTACAGTGTCTCCTGTCGAATCTGGGGCGCAGAATGCATCCCGGTATTAGAGCACTGCGTGCTCTGATTGGCCAGGCACTCGCTGGCTCCTCTCCCAGTTTTTGTACCTCTCGAAACCGAAGCTTGTTTGTCTTTCCCTTTCATTGGTCAAAACCACACTTATCTGGTCTTTCATTGGCTGATAACCTCATGAGATAAAAACCACACCTAAGACTGACCGTTTTTGTGTATTTTTTTTCCATCCATCGCCAACACACAGCAAACATCCAGCACTATTGAATCGATCGCCAGTGGCGAAGACGGAAGAAGAAGCGCTTCCTTCGGCGACGCCCGCGCTCCGCCTGCCGCCGCCGCGTCGTCCGTGAACTCGGGATCCCGATCGATACTGTAATCGATATGCCAGCCACCGTGACGAGTGCGCCGGCCGGTAGCACGGTGACGCTCTCCCAGCGGACGCGCGCGGCGTCGGCGTCGGTGGCCGAGGCGTGCCGCAACGCGGTCAAGGAGGTCGAGAGCTGGTCGCTCTGGGCCTACCGCGACATGACGGGCGAGGAGTGGGACGCGCAGCCGGCGTGCTTTATCACGGACTACCTGCTGGCGGTCCAGTGCTTCGCGTTTGCCGTGTACGTGGCGCTGTTCGCGGCCAACGAGCAGGGCCACAGCACGTGGTACCTCATCTACTTCGTGGCCATGGGCATCTCGGCCGCGCTCGGCGGGCTGCTGCACCACCTGGCCTTCGAGGCGCTCCGCTCCATGGTGCACAAGCAGGAGAAGAGCCTGGTCAAGACGGCGCGCATCTTCGGGCTGCACCTGCGCCGCGCGACCGTCGACGGGATCATTGACCTGCTCTGGCGCGTCGTCCTCGGCTGCTCCATCCTGTCCAACTTTGCGCTGCTGTCGCTGGCCGCCAGCCGCTACCTGCCCGAGTCGTGGGCCTACTCGATCGTGCTGGTCGCCGCGCTCGTCTACGCGGGCCTCGCGGTCTGGGCCAGCATCAACCTGTCGGCCGTCTTCCTCACGGCGGGCTTCCTCCCGGTGCTCGTCTTCGGCGCCGTGACCAGCGCCATGGCCTTTGACTGGCAGTGGAGCCACCCGAGCAGCGAGTTGCTCGTCTACGTGCTCAAGCTCACGGGCGGGCTCATCCAGGGGCTCGTCTGGTGCCCCAACAAGGACAAGTTCAACCACAACGCGCTATCGCACGTCTTCCTGAGCCTCGCCGCGACGCTCATGATGATCCACTTTAAGCTGTGAAGACGCAGACCCAAGCGGCGCGCAGCCTGTTGTTGGGGGAGGGTGGGACCAAGCAGGGCGGGTGGCGTGCGTAGCCTATTGTAACACCCGAGCGCAACATGGAGGCATGTCGTTACTCGCTATTTTTTGCCAGCGTCCCGACTTGAACGGCCCGTCATCAGCCGCACCATCGACAGGCTGTCTGCCACCTTGGAGCTCAGCTCATTCACTCCCCATGCTGCTGTTTGGCGGGACGCTCTCGGGCTCCAGCCCTATCGGGGGCAAGGCCGACGCGTCGCCCCCTCCTCCTGCGAGCATTGAGACCGCAGGAGATGCGCCGAAGCGCTCGCTCTCGCCCCACTCGGACGTGCTGCACCGCCTGACGAACCACGAGCTGCGGCTACTGGAGGAGCTCGAGCGCACGCGCTGCAAGCTGCAGGCCGAGTGGCGGCTCAAGATCGCGGACCTCGAGCGCCAGCAGCCGGATGTGATTGGAGCGGCGACCGCGAGCGCTACGATCGTATCGAGTCCGTCGGCAGTGAGCGGTCTGACACCGCGGCTGTCCATACCGCGGGCGCTCGTCGAGGGCTCTCCGTCTCCGAACCAGCGCTCGCCGAAGCTCCAGCCGCACAAGAAGGAGCGATGGAAGCACGGGCAGAGCCGCCGCCCACTCGACGCGGCGCCCGTGGCGGCCCTGCCGCGTATCGTGCGGTGCTCGCAGGACATGCTGCCGGTCTTGACGTCCAGCGGCGAGACGCCCTTCGAGGTCGGGCTCGCGCCAGCAGGCGTCGAGTCCCAGCACGTGCTGCCCATCTTCCGCCTGCCGTCCGTGAACATCAACGGAGCCGCCCGGGCGCTGGCCGCGACCGCGGTCGCGACGGAGATCGAAGAGCGCGACCGGAAGCAGGCGAGCGAGGCGCTCGGGCTGTCGCTGGACGAGATCGAGCAGCTCGAGGCCAAGCTGAGCGGCCAGGAAGCCGACTCGGCGGGGCGGAGCGGCGTCTACCAGGTCAGGACCGGTGGCGGAGCTCGCTTTTCCCCCGAGCAGCAGCATAAAGCCGCTCGTAGGAAGACGCGGGAGCGCAGCGGCCATGCGAGCGCCGCCAGCAACAAGCTCAAGCCGCGACGCGAGCTCCCGCTCTCTCTAAGCGCTTCGCTGCGCAGCGAGCTCGAGTCGGCGCTGTGCAACGTGCAGCACCTGACTCGCCAGGTCAAGATGGACATGGCGTCGGCGCAGAAGATCTGCCCCGCGTCCGAGCTCCGCACATCGGTGCGTTGCCTCCCTCTTCCGCTCGAGCGTGAGGCGTGTGTCGCTGCTTACTGACTCGTGACTCTCGCTCGGAGCGATCGTGTGCGCTTGCTTGCTTGTTTGCTTCCTTGCTTGCTTGCTTGCTTGCCGTGCCTCCCGCTCGCTCGGTCGGTCGGCCAGCTCTTCTTTAAGCGGTGGGGGCGGGAGAAGGTCGAAGCCATCTTTCGGCGGCTGCTGTTCAACCTCCAGGGCGTGGCCATGGCGCGGTGGAAGCGCGTCGTGGCGGACGACAGACAGCAGGAGAAGCTGCAGGCGTACCTCCTGTACAAGGGCAGCAAGAAGCTCGACCTCTTCCTGCTCAGCTGGGGCCAGCGCAAGCTGCGGCAGGCGTGGACCAAGTGGTGGTCCGACTACGCGCACCACAAGGCGCTCGAGCGCGCGGCGCTGGAGCTCGAGGCGATACTGACCATGCAGCGCGCGTGGCGAGGGCACCGGAGCCGCCGGATGCTCCGCCTCGTGCGCGCGCAGCGGTTGTTGGCGCAGCAGACGGCCGCGGCGACCAGGCTCCAGCGGAGCTTCCGCGGCAGCATCGCGCGCAAGTTCCTGCGCCTCAAGCGCCTGGACCGGCGCCGGCAGCGGATGGCAACGCGCATCCAGGCGGCCGCCCGGCGACACCTCGCGCGGAGACTCGTGGCTCGTATGAAACACGAGCGGCGGGCGCATGTCGCGGCCAGCAAGGTGCAGGCGCTGTACCGCGGGCGCAAGTTGCGCCGAGAGATGGCGCGCTACCGACGCGCGCGGCGGCTGGAGAGCGCCGCGGTGCGCATCCAGCGGCGGTACCGTGGCCGCCTCGGCCGAGCCGCGTTCATTCGCCGGCAGCTGGAGCGGCATCGCGTCCGCGCGGTTTGTAGGATCCAGGCAGCGGCTCGCGGGTGGCTCGCGCGCCGACTGCTCGCACGCTTGCGGGACGACGAGCACAAGGAGCGAGCGCGGCGGCACGCGGCGGCGATCCGCATCCAGAAGGTGTACCGCGGACACCGGTTCGTCGTGTGTGCCTGCGCGCTGGCTTCAAAGCGCGTGCTGCTTGGCATCTACAGCGTCGCTGATGAGCTTGGGAGCC
>JAADXZ010000555.1:0-18200 GCA_023338055.1 Phytopythium mirpurense | reverse complement strand
CCAGACATGGACACGACCTTCCTGACCGTATACCTGCTCTTCCGCATCCAGACGCCTACTGGGTTTACGCTGTGTATGCGCACCTTGCCGGCACCCGAGATCGCGAAGACGCTGGAGGACCACGAGTTCTACTTTGACGTATTCCACTGGTACGTCGCTCTGTGCATGTGCTGCATGCGTGCTGCATCCCTGTGAGAACCTAGGATCTCGACCGTCAGTCGCGTGCGTGCTAATACTGTTTGTCTGCGCAGGACACACTTTACCACATTACGAGACGAGCACGGCAACCCAGCGGGCTGTGAGGTGGTCTCTGGCGGCAGCATTAGCGACCCGTCTACCAAGTACTGGCTGTACGAGCTCATCCTGTCGGTACTGCGTTGGGAGAACATGTGCGTCTCGCCACTCTTCCTCGTCTCGTGACGGGAGCGCAGAGTTGCTTTGGGCGTTGTCGGCTCCGATGTGGGGTGCTGCAGTCTGCAGGTGTCTATATCCCCGTGGGCGCCACTCAAGGCTCACGTCGTCTCTGCATTCTGGCAATTCAAGCGCCTACAGTAGCGCGTCGTCTGGGACTTGACAGGCTCAGTGATCAGTCTAGTCTACGTACGACAATTGACGCACTGAGTGACTCCCGGTATTATACTTGGTCGCAGAGTAGATACGTTCACCAATCGAGCCTCTGCGCAGAGGGGAGAGCATATTGTCTGAAGGGAAGGTGCGTGTGTGCGAATACGACTGGTTTAAATTCTTCACCAGTGCCGACAAGTCGGATGGTCAACTACAGGGCGAGGAAGAGCGGCGATACGCACGCGCTCTCCCAACGCAGCACCGAAACCATGAGCTCGAACAGCCAGTGCTGCGATGCCATCATGGACGGGTCGTCAATGGATCCGCCCGTGACGCACTCGCATCCTGCCGGGTTGCCCAACTCGTCGCGCATAATGTTGAAATGCGACCTGCATCACCACGTGGTAGGGAAAAACCAGTGTTAAAAACCGACATCAGAGAGCGGCAATTGGGGTCGAAGAGCGCGCACGCACCAGTGGAACACGTCAAAGTAGATTTCGTGCTCTTCCAGCGTCTCCTTGATCTCGGGCGACGGCACCGTGCGCATGCACAGCGTGTACCCCGTGGGTGTCTGCAGGCGGAAGAGGATGTGAACGGTCAGGAATGTCATGGCGATGCCTTGGTGCTTGTGGTCGCGCCGGATAATGTACACGTCATCGTTGATGCGCTGGATGACCTCGAAGCGCATGCGGACGGACGAGTCAAAGGACATTTTGGCCATGCGCACTTCGTCGCGGAACATATCCCACGTCCGGAGGAAGAGCACCTCGGCGTCCTCGTGCGGAAAGCGCTTGCTGAAGCCGTAGTTGAGCGCCGAGGTCACCTCGTCGAACTTGCGCTTGTCGGTCCAGCCCATGAAGGACGTGCCGAACGACTGGTACTTGCCACTGCGGTCGAAGCGGCAAATGGCCTCGTACGACTCGCGCACGAGTGCGTAGCAGGCGGCCGCAGACATCTTCTGGAACTTGGCTGTGAACGACGAGCTGATGGGCACGCCATGCGGGTCGATCTCGACATGGCCGCCGCCTAGATCTGAGTACCCGGACGCGCGCACCGCCTTGTGGAACAGGTCGTGCTCGCGGATCAGGTGCTGCAGCGCGCTCCGCTCGTCTTCGAGCACTTGGACGATCACTGTGAGCTGCGCTGTCACTTGCTGGATCTCGTCACGGGTCCGAGGCGGAGCCATAGTCTCCAGGGCTTCCAGCGGCAGGACGGGCACCTGCGCCGCCACGGCGATCACCTGCTTCTTTTTGGCCGCGAGCAGCTGCTTGTACTGCTTCTCCAACCGCTTGACGTCGGCCCGCATGTGCTTCAGCTCGCCCTGCGGTTCAGTACGTAATGAACGCGTGCGAAAAGTCAGAGGAGTGGGTGCCTCATGCCACAAAGAGCATAACCAACCAAAACCACACGCACTTGTCGTCGCTGGCGAGACTTCTTCTCGATGGCGGACCGCCGCGCGCGCTTCAGCTGGCTCGGCGTCATGTTAGCCGCGCCATGAATGCCAATCTCATCCATGGAGTTTCTCGGCACGTCCATGGGCACTCCCTCGGGCGCCGGCAAGACGGCGTGGCGCGTCCCATGATGGCGCCGAGTGTCGCCGAGTGGCTGGTGGAAGTGCGGCGGCCCCGCGGGTCCGTCGAAGACGAGGCTGAGGGCGTCGACGACCTCCGCGTCGACGGACGGCCAGTCGGCGCTGTGGAGCACCGAGAGCGACTCGTCCAGCTCCTCGGACGTCGAACCGGCGCTGTCGTCGGTCGGCGCGAACATTCTTCGGCGGTGTTGGCAGTCGGTCTCACACTCCAGTCAGCTGAGTGTCTTCATACTGTACAGCATCGACCAAAGTTATACAGTTGAAGAGCGAGGGGCTCCCTTCGCGTACCGAACATACAGTTTCTTAGGTAAAAGGCGCATAATCATTGATTACGATCCTCTTTGCGAATGCTCTTATACTGTACATATCGTTGCTTCAACGTCATTCCTCATGGCATTTCAATCGGACAAGAAGTCGCGTGATGCACTGCCTGCTCCCTTCCCTAGTGTCCCTGCTGCTGGTCAGCGAGTGTGAACGCCTCCACGGGCGTCTGGACCGGGACCGGCTGGGCCGCGACCTTGGCGACCCCCCGTCGCTTTACGTGGTGTATGCGAGCGGTCAGGGACGGGGCCGTTGTGTGGTCGCGCATGCGGCGGGTGCTGCGCCCAAGTCCGCGCATGTGGCGCGAGACGCTCAGCACGCGCTGCTTGCTAAAGGCCGAGCGTTTGCTCCTCGCGTCGTCGCCATGCTTTGCGGCCGGGCCATCGTGGGTCTCGTCCCACATGAGCTCTCCGGGAGGCAGCATCAACTCGAGGAAGGGCACGAGCGCGTGCAGACTCGCCTCGCCGGGCTCCTCCGTGTCAAGAAGCGACGTCAAGTACGCGCCCCACTCGTCCTCCGCCTCGGCATGGCCGCTTGCACTCGAGAAGCGCAGCGCGAGCGCCATGCGCTGCGCTCGGAGGATCCCTAGCAGCTTACGGGACCACGCTGCTCGAGCTGCAGGCAGCGCGCCGTTATGCTCCGCTCTCAGGTCGTCAAGCAGCTGCTGGAGCGTGCACTCGACTCTCGAATAGGCCGGCAGCGACTGGAGGAAGCTCTGAAGGTCGTCCAGGCTCAGAGACAGCAGGTCGCTTGCCTCGGACGTCTGCACCGACAGCTTGCTCATGGAGCAGGAGAGCAGGCCGAGCGCGCCAAAGTACGAGCCCTGCTTGATCGAGCTCACCGACTGAGCGCTGTGGCCGCGGCGGACCGACCCAGCAAGCTGTCCTTTGACCACGAAGAAGACGCCGTACGGAATGGTGCCCTCCGTGACGACAAACTCGCCGGCAGGGTAGCTCTCGAAGCGGAGCTTCTCGACGAGTGCGCGGACGAGCATCGGCAGGCTGGACGTGTTGGAGAGCGTGAGGGGCTGGAGAAACCGGCTTTCGAACGCGCTCAGCGCCGCGCCGCCGATCTCGACCATCGTCTCGTGCCGAAGATTGCTCGGCAGCTCGTCCAGCACAGCCTGGTAGTGTAACCCGCGGTGAGAGGACCACAAGTTGGCGAGGAAGGCGTGCACGCGCGCCTTGAGCGGCGCACTGAGCTTCCACTCGGCGAGGCTGCGCTCGGTCGCGATGAAGTGCTTGCGGAAGACGACCTCGTGGCCGATGAAGGAGATGTACAGCCTCGCGATCTCGCCAATGACGAAGGCCATGACGAGGAGGCCAGAGAACCACGTCAAGATGGCGAAAATGTTGGCGGATATCGTCTCGGGCGTGAAGGTGCGGCACTTTTTGACGAACGCCGTGACGGCGAAGAACAGTCCGCGGAGGTATCGCAGCCCGAGCACGGACGCGGACGTGTGGGTCAAGTCGACCTCGCGCGACGGCATCCACGCGTTCCAGTCGACTCCGTACCCCGTGTGCTCTGCGAAGAGCAGGTACAGACACGCCACCCAGTGGATGACGAGGACGTACCCAGCGCAGACTTTCTTGAGCTGCGCGCTCTCGAAGGAGACGCTCGTGCGACCCGCTTCGTCCATGTAATGGCCGAGGTTGACCACCTTGAAGCATCGGTTGAAGCGGAGCCACCCGCTGCTGGACGCCCCGGTCGCTGCCAAGGCGACGTACTCGAGCGGGAGCAAGGCGAGGACGTCCCAGACGAGTCGGTGGCGCTTGTACGCGTCGTGGGCGTTGCCCTCGCATATCTCGGCCGACTGTTCGCTCTGCTGGAGTCGCCACTGGACCCAAACGTCCATGCAGAAGACCACGAAGCAGCACACCTCGAGCGCGTCCACGGCCGCGTATTGGCGGTCCCATCGCCCACACGACTCGAACGCGATGCAATAGGGCACAAAGAGTGCGGTGGACAGCGTGGCGGCAACAAGCAGTCGGACCCAGACGATGTACTCTGCGCTCTGAAGCTCGACGCCATTGCGAGCGAGGCGTAATAGTCTGCGCCAGCGCGAGCGCGGCAAGGATGCGGCGGCGTCCCTCTTGGGAGCGATGGCACCGCCAGACGCCGAGACGAGCGGCACGGGCTTCTTGCGCGCTTGGTCGCTCACGGACGGAGCAAGGCGTTGCTGCTTTTGCTGGAGCTTGGCCATCTGCTCGACGCGCTTGCGCCAAGCCGGGTAGAGCTCGAACACGTCCTCCAGCGCGTGCTTGGAGAGCGAGTAGAGGATGCACGAGGTCTTGGCACGCACGCCGACGCTCCGCGGAGCGTCGGAAAGCAGTGCGTTCTCTCCAAAAAAGTCGCCTGTTCCGAGCTCGCCGAGAACTGCCAAGGAGCTCGCTTCGTCGGCCGCTCGTGCGCTCTTGGAGCTGGGCTTCTTGCGCGACAGCTGCATGTACGTATGTGGCACGAGGACTTGCAAGCCCCCCAAGAAGACAAAGTACATGTCTGTTCCCGCGTCGCCCACCCTGAAGACGTGCTCGCCCTTCAGGACGAGGCATTGCGTGAACTGAGAGACGAGCATCCGCGTGATGGCTCCCTCCATGCCTCCCAGGAACGGCACCTTCTCGATCATCGCGCGGAGATTGAGCAGCCGGATGTCCGTCATGAGAGACGGAGGGAGCGACTGCGCGAGGGTGTGCTCTTGCGTGATCGAGTGGAAGCGCTTGAAGAGAAAGTACGTCTTGAGCCTGGACGCCACCGGGTGGGAGAGCGAGAAGTGGTGCAAGAGTCGCCGTGTCCACCGGACCTTTTCGTTGATCTCGCGGTTCTCAGCGTCGCCCAGCTCGATCACGTCGGCCATGTTGCCGACCACGTAGGCAAAGAGGAAGAAGCCGGTCGTGAGCGTCGCAATGGTAAAGATGCACTGCACCGACGTCTTGGGGAGCTCGGCCTGCGTCGACGCCGACATGAGTCCGAAGGACCAGAACTGCGACGCAAAGTACTGCTCGGCCTTGGTCGCGTACTTGAGGCTCAAGGGCGGTAGCCACTTGTTGCCCCCGAAGTTGGTAGCTCGCTCCTCCCCCGACGTCAGCGAGTAAATGGCGGACGCGTGGGACGCAAAGTCAAAATACAGCGACCCGAGGAGATGCGACGCGACCGACGTGTAGTACACGAGCTTGAACAGGCGCAGCTCGTTGGCGTACTTGACGTACCGCTTCTCGAGCGCGCGCAGCTGGCTCGGCACTTTGACCAGCCGGACCAGCTTGTTGATGTTCACGAGCTCCATGCGGAGCGACGGTGAGGTCCAGTGGATCACGTACAGCGGGAGAATCGCGACGACGTCGACCGCTAAGTGCCACGAGCGCAGGTATCGGCGTCGAATCAGCTTGCGGTCCATCACTTTGTTGCCAAAGTGCACGTAGCCCAGGCGTGTGCGCAGCACGATATCCAGAAGGAAGCACACCTCGGCAGCGACCATGAGGCTGTCTTCGCGCGCGTAGTCGCTCGGCTCGATGCCGAAGCAAATGAGCACGAGGACGCGGAACCACTGGAAGGACATGAGGAAGAACAGCCACGTCTCCCACACGATGACGTACGTCGAGTCGGGGTCGATGACGGAGCCAAACCAGTGCCCGCATCGGTCGTCCGTCGCCCCGTGCAAGCGCTCCGCGCCCTGGTTTATCCTCTTTGAGGACAGCTTCGAGTCGTATAAGCGCCGCTCAAGGTCGGACAAGGCAGAGTCGATAGTCGGGAAGATTGTCTGGAGCTTCGCCAGGCGTTGGCGCGGCAGGAAGAGCACCGTGCAACCACTCTCCGCCAGCGCCGTCTCACTATAGCCGGTCGACTCGCCTTCGGCGCAAAGCGACCTTGTGCCGAAGCAACTGCCGCGGATGACCTCGCGCAGAGGCTCGCTTGCCGAGAGCAGGCTGACCCTGCCTTCGAGCAGGAAGAAGAGCCCGAGCGCGTGCTCGCCTTCGCCGAAGATGGTCTCTCCGTGGCCATAGAGGATAAACTCGGAGTTGTCGACGAGCGCCACTTCCATGGCGTCCAGGAGCGGCCGGATGCCGCGCAGCAACGCGAGCGTCTGCAGGGCCGGCTTGCAGATTTGCATGAGCACTTCTCGCCGGTACTCGGTCGGCAGGTCGGACAGTAGCTGGGAGATCTTGGCCCCCCGGTGCGACTCCCACCAGTACTCGAGGTAGTTGTTGGCGCGCTGGTGGATGGCGAACGGCGCGTTCTGGTGGCGCAGGAAGAGCTGGATGCGCGAGCGGGTCGCGAAGAACTCCCTCTCCTCGAACGCCGACGCCGTGAAGCGCTTCTGCACATTGTCGACCACGATGGCCGTGATGAAGAACCCGCTGAACATGAACACGAGCGCGACCGCGAGCTCGACGTCCGTATCGGGCTCGACCGTCTTGCCGAGCGCGGTCAGCACGTTGGTCGCGTAGTAGAGCGCTCGGAAGTACTGCATGTAGGCGATCCGCCGCACCTCCGGGTCATCTTTGTCGTACGTGACGCCTTGATAGTCCATGTATCGGTTGGTGGCGACGCTGCGGAGCTCCACGTCGTGGGATGGAAGCCACGAGTCGACCGCTGAGCTGAAGCCGTTGATCAAGGTGACGCTGAAGTACAAGCACGCGAAAATGTGGCTCAAGAGCCCGAGCAAGACACCGTACAGTAGCAGGCGCTGTTTGCTCTTGAGCGGTTGCAGCTGGGTAATCTCGCGATAATGACCGATCGATCGCCAGATCCTGCGCCAAGTAGACACGAACAGGTAAGAGACTACCTACACGGATCAGCTAGCATGGTGTTGCGTATGTGCGGTATGCTACGGACCTGAACAGCCGAGGAATCCGGCCAATGTACGTGAACGTCGTGTCGCTGAAGCCCGAGAAGGGGATGGCCGTGAGCATGTCGAAGCCGAAGTGGCCCCGGAGATACCGCGGCGCGCTCCGCATGGGCTCCCAGATCGTCTCGGAGTTGTGCGTGAAGGAGAGGTTGAAGTTGACGTACATGTCGACCCAGAGGACGACGTCCGAGACGAAGTTGAGCACCACCATGTACCAAGCGGAGCGAGCAAACAGCGGGAAGGCCAGGTTGAACGGGATCTGGGACCAGTTGTACACAAGCACGACCTGTCCGGGGCACACGAGGCGGGAGTGTTAGACACGCACTACTGGAAAGCAGGCACTTGGTCGGGAGGTTACCTGCAGGCAGGCGATCCACCATATCCGGTGCGGCGAATCCGCGTCGATGCACGTGTTCAGCAGCAGTTTCGCCCACCACGGACGCTTGGCGGACATGTGCGCGCTCCTCAAGTAGTCCAAGTAGAACGCGCGCATGGCGTCGGACCCCTTGCGCCGCATACCAGCCGACTCGGTACCCGACGCGCGGTCTGGACGCCACAGGAGCTCGTCCTGGATGCTCTGGGCTGCCCCGCCGTGCCTGTTTGGTGGGATGGGGACGACTGAGGACGCTGATCCATTCTTGCGGAACAAACTTCCCCGGACACTGCTGCTCCGACGCATCAGCTGCTGCATGCTTGACCCGAACAAGGTGCTCCGACGCGGCATGCTTGTGACCTGGGGCGCGGCCGCCTCGCTGTCTCCCGTCTGCTTGATCGGAGCAGCAGCTTCGAGCGCTTGCTTGACGAGGAGCCGGATGGACCCTGCGACCCCAGGATATCCCTTGAGCACCATCGCGGCGTGTCGCCGCGAGAGCTTGTAGAGCACGCAGAAGGTGGCCGTGATGACCGTCGCGGACCGCGGCAGGTCGGAGAAGAGCGACAGCTCGCCGACGAAGCTGTTCTTGCGCAGCTCACGTAGCTTCCGGCCCGACCTGGAGACGACGTCCAGCACGCCCGTGTGGATGATGTACATGGCGTCGCCGCTGTCTCCGACCTCAAACACGGTGTTGTGCGCCGGTAGAGAGATGCGCTCGAGCAGGCGCGTGATGGCCACCAGGAACTGCTCGCTGCAGGATGCGAACAGCGGCACGTGCGCTAGGACGTCTTTGACCAGCTCGACCTGGATGTCGCGCGCGATCGACTGGCACAGCATCTCGGTCACCTGCCGATCGCTCGAGCCCGCGTCTTCGTAGTAGTACTGTGCCAGCAGCACGGGGTAAGCGTCGTGTCCACTACTACTTGCCAACGTATTGATCCAATGTATTGGGGAATACATTGGCGCGCACGCACCCGCAGATAGTCGACCACTTTGAGCTGCAGCGCGGTCGGGACATCGTGGAACTGCATGACCTGCTTGAACTGGTTGATGCGCGCGTCCGAGGCCTCCGATTGGCTGCTCTCGCACTTGGACAGCATGAAGAAGGTCGCGCAGAGGTACGTGAACATGGCGAACCCGCACACGGCGACGAAGATGGTGAAGACGAACTGCGCCGAGTTCCGAGGCAGCTCGCCCTCGAACAGCCCCATGAGCATGCCGAACGCCCAGAAGACGGACCGGAGGTAGCGCGTCAGCACGGAGCGGTCGTGCCCCGAGTGGACGGGCAGCCAGTGGTCTTGGTGAAGGGGGTCCGATGACGCCGAGTGGTAGCCGAACGAGAACCGAGCGCACGCGATCCCGTGCGAGAGCAGCATGATGCTGATGAGGATCTTGAACAGCTTGAGCGGCCCAAAGTGCTTGGCGTACAGGTTGTCCAAGTTGCCGAGGTACTTTGGCAGGCGAGTGACGCGCACGACCTTGGTGAGCTCCAAGAGCATCCGCGACCCCGGCAGCGTGATGGGGAAGAGCGAGAGCGGAAGGATGGCGACCGCGTCGAGCGCGAACTCGGTCGAGTGCAGGTACGCTCGTCTGGAGAAGCCAAGGCTCTTGGTGTTGCCGTCGAGGATCGAGGTGGTGTGCAGCTTGACGTAAAAGTCGAGCAGGAAGAGCGCCTCGCACGTGTAGAAGACGATGGCCTCTGGCGTCTGGACTAGGCTCGCGTCCGGCTTGAAGGTGAAGAGGAACGGGACGATGAAGAGCTCGTAGCTGAGCGCGCAGAGCAGCAGCTGGTGCCAGCGCGAGATGAAGACCGAGTGCGGGTCGAACGCGCCTTTCGAGGCGGCCACGAGCGAGTTAGAAGGTGGCGGAGGGAGCGCGTCGAACGTGGCGAGCGCCGACGAGATGCGGCGTAGCATGCTCATTGTGCGCGATTGTCGTATTAGGGTCTTTGATAGACCGCAGCGTGCTGCTGCTTGAGCGCTGCAGCCTCCCCGCGCTCGTCGCTGGAACAATGGAAGCGGGGTTTGAGGCTGCGCGGGAGCACGCTGGGCAATACTCGCGGGCTAATTCGGGACGCCACGTTCGTGATTCAGTGTGGACAGGCCACTACCGCCGCAAAGGGACCGCACCCGTGGTCTTGGTCGTTGTCAATGGCAAAAAGGAGGCTGGGGAACTCCTCAGCCTTCATGCAGCGGCATGCACGAGAGTCCGGTCTATTTCGGAGCAGTGTCGGCACTGTACTTACAGTAATAACGGCAGACGGCAAGTTCTAATTCGAGACGAGGCAATGGTTTGGTCACAAGTCAATGAATACTTGGGGCCATGTTGAGGCGTCGGTTTCAAGGCTTCTGCCCCGTATTGCTCTCTCTCTCTCTCTTTCTCTTTCTCTCTCTTTCGATCTCTTTGGTTGTACGTGAGACGCCAAATTGTCCACTGCTTCCAACACAACAGCCTGGTTGAAGCCGGCGCCGAGCGCTTGCTCTTCTCCGCCGCGCTCGGCTCGCTCCGCGTACAACAACGCAGGCAGATAAATGGGGCGCAGCGGCCGAGTAAGCGGCAGGCCTGGGCGCGGGGCGTCCGACTTGTCGCGCGGGCGGCCGTCGATCGACAAGGCCCTCGGCACGTTCCGGCTGCACCTGCGCTCGTCCTTGGTGCTGCACAACGAGGTGGCGAACGCGCTCGACCCCAACTCGCCAGCCATCAAGATATGGGACCAAGCGCTGCTATTCGGCTTCTTGTACGAGATGTTCCTGCTGCCACTGATGCTGGCGTTCGGCGTCGAGATTCACGACGTCCTGCTCGCCTTCGGGGTCGAGGTCGTGTGCGAGTTCCTCTTCTTCTGCGACTTGTTCGTCAAGGCGCACACGGGCTTTTACGACGACGGCAACCTCGTGCGCGACCGCCAGCGCACTCGGCGGCGGTACGTGCGGTCGCTGGCCTTCGCGCTCGACCTCTTGGCGCTCTTCCCTTTCAGCGCCATCTCGAGCTTCACGCCCGAGCATCAGAACAAGCTCGGCCTGGTCAAGCTCGTGCGGGTCTACCGCATGGTGCGCTTCGTCGCGTCACTCGACGAGTTCTACACGGCCCACTTCGTGGCCATCAAGCTGCTCAAGGTGATCGTGGGCACCGTCTTCTTGTCGCACGTTATCGCGTGCGTGCGGATCGCGTTCGGGTACAACAGCGACGGCGCCAATGCGTGGCTGCCCAAGGCGCCCGAGCACGGACGCCACGGCTCGATGCGCGCGCGCTACCTCCAAGCGCTCTTCTGGGGCTTCGGAGTGCTCACGGGGCTGTTCGAGGGCGGGCTGCCGCACTCGGTCGCGCAGTTCCTCTTCACCATTTGGGTCGCGTGCTGCGGCTTCTTCGTCTTCGTCACGCTCTGCGCGACCATCTTCGTCATCTCCAAGTGCGAGAGCGGCCACACCGAGGCGGTCGAGGCGCGTATCAACCAGCTCGTGCATCTACTCTCCTACCACCGAGTGCCCGAGTCGGTCCAGGCGCCCGCGATCGAGTTCCTCCGGGTCGGTTGGGCTCGTCACCGACTCGCTCGCTACGTAGCCAGCAGAGCACCGTTAACACTTGTCGCTTGATAATTGCATGCGCAGAGGCACTACACGGACGCCGAGTCGAACGACCGCGAGGCCATCAAGCTGCTGTGTCCGTCCATCGCGACGGACATCCAGGTGGAGCTCCTCAAGACGACGGTCGCCTCGATCTCCATGTTCGAGGGCTGCTCCGAGCAGTTCATCGTCGCGCTCACGAGCTTGCTCAAGGCCGTGGCCATCCCAGCGCACACGGTCGTCTTCTCGACGGGCGACGCGGGCGACGCCATGTATATCATCCACTCGGGGGTGCTGAACGTGCTCATCCGAGCCGTCAAGGTGCGCGAGATGCGCAAGGGCGTGTGTTTCGGCGAGCTGTCCGTCTTCTCGGACATGCCGCGCACGGCGACGGTCGCGTCCGCCACCTACGCGATCCTGTATCGGCTCTCGCGCTTCCACTGCACGCGCGTGCTCGAGGGATACCCCGTCTGCGCTGCGCTCGTCCGAGCGCATGTGCAGCGCATGATCCGCGGCGTGGCGACCGCGCCCATTAGCTCGAGTGCGGCGACCGACTCGTCGCGGTCCGTGTCGAAAGTCGGGGCCAAGATCTCCTCCATCGGCAAGACCTTCAAGAAGAACTTTTCGGTCGTCACGAGCGCCAAGAAGAGCGTCGTGCTGCCTTCGTTTGATCGATTCAGCAACGAAGACGACGGCGACAGCAGTGGCCACGGTGGCCACGGTGAAGCCAATGGCGACAGCACTCGGACTACGAATGGCGCTAACTCGCGGCTATCCAGCGGAGGCGTGGCGGGTGCGGAAGAAGAGGCCACGACGCGCGTCATGGCGTCCTCCAACCACCTCCAACACCTCGGCAAGTACTACGACCAAGCAGACACGACGCATTCAAGCGAAGAGCAGCATGTCGGCGCCTGTATGCGATTATGGGCGCGCCTGCTGCCGAAAAAGTGCATCGACGCCGACTCTGAGTTCCGCAAGCGGTGGCTTCTGCTTCTCCAGGTACGTGGGCAGCTCTATAAGTGCCCTTGTGGTCGACTCTGACAGCTCTTGTCGCCTTTCCTCGGCGGTATTGCAGATCAACCTTCTGTACTATTGGACGATCGTGCCTTTACAGCTCGTCTTCCCACTCTGGCGGCGTCCGTCGGCGACCTTCATCGTCCTGGACGTCTTTATGGATATCGGTTTGTTCGTTGACCTGCTTCTCAACTTCAGCCTCTCGTTCACAGTTGACGCCGAGAAGATCATGGACCCACGGCGAAGCGCCCAGCGATACGTGCGCCGAGGGTTCGTGCTGGATTTGGTCTGCATGCTGCCCTACACGTCGCTGTACTCGTCTGTCAATGCCAGCTACGGCGTGCTTCGTCTTCCGCGACTGGCTCGGTAAACAGCTCTGCTCGCTCAATACCGAGTTTTTTCGAGTCTCCGCACTGCTGACCGATACACACGTGCTGCTTCCCGTGTCTACCGACGGCCACAGGTTGCTGCGGTTGCCACGCCACTTGACCCGGATCGAGCACTTTTTCCAGCTCACGAGCAAGCACCGGCTCGTCATGTTCGGCATCCTCATGTGCATGATGTACCACGTCATCGCGTGCCTGCACTTTGGCACGACCTACCTCGAGGGCTTCAGCCGCCAACACGAGGCCTGGATCCCATGCGACGACATTTACCTGCGGGTCCTCAATGCGTCCTCCTTTGAGGGTCCGCATGGACAGGTCCTGCACTCGGGCGACCCCGAGCTGCGCGCGATCGGCCTCATGCAGTACTCCCGCTCGCTCTACTACGCGACCAACGTGCTGGCGGCGCTCGGCAAGACGATCGAGCCCGCGAGCGAGTCGCAGCTGGCCATCGCGCTCGTGTTCATGCTCATGGGTTTCCTCATCACGGCCCTCGTGGTCGACAACGTGCAGAAGCGCTTCACGGCCTCCGCCTTTGAGCAGAAGGAGTTCTTCGCCACGCGCACGCGCATCCAGCTCTTTCTGCGGCGCCAGAACGCGCCGTCGGCGCTGCACCACCGCGTGAACGCCTTCCTCGACTTTTGGTGGTCGGCGCACCGCGGAGCTGTGATCGAGGAGCTGCTGGCGGACCTGCCGCCAGCCATCAAGCTCGACGTGCTGCGCAGTATCGCCCGGCCTGTGCTGCAGACGCTCGCCTTGCTGGCCGGCGTCCGGCCCGTGCTCGACAAGCTCGAGGAGTTCCTCGTCGAGCACGCCCAGTTCATCCTCTACGGCCAAGACGAGACCGTGTACTGGAAGGGGGACTACGTCACCGGCATCTTCTTCCTGCTCGAAGGAGAGGTCTGCTTGAGCTCTCCGGACGCTCTGGACGCCCGGCCGAGCCAAGGCTTTGCTCCCCGCATTGTGCCTGCAGGAAGCTTCTTCGGAGCCACGGCGCTCGCGGACGCGGAGCGACGCGGAGAAGGCTACACGGAGCATGCGAACGCCGTGGGCGGCTGCATCGTGCTGTTCCTGTCCCGTGAGCACCTGAGCGCCATGGCGAGCCTCTTCCCGTCGCTGTTTAGCGAGCTGCAGGTCCTCGACAGGCGGCTGTCGAACAACAAGTTCGCCAAAGCGGAGGCCGGGCGTGGCAACCACCGCGGCAGCGTCCAGCCGCCGCGGACGTTGCGGCAAGCCACGTCGCGCGCGCTCAAAACCATGGTCTTTGGAGCGACGGGCAGCTCACAGTCGCCAGGGAGCGGCGCGCCGGCCGGACCTCTCGTGCTGGACCCCGACTCGGCCTTTGTGCTTGCGTGGGAGACGTTTCTGTTCGTCATCATGTCGGTGCAGTGGATCACCATCATGTACCAGGTGTGCTTCCGCACCGTCAAGGCGACGCACGTGACGGCCGACGCCATCACGGCGGTGCTCGAGCTCTTCTTCTGCCTCGATCTGGCCATCCGCACGCGGCTCGGCTTCTACGAGTACGGCAGCAAGGTCATGGAGCCCAAGCGGATCCGGCGCGCTTACTTGCGCTCGGCGACGTTCGTGCTCGACATGGCGGCCCTCGCGCCGCTCTTCATCGCCAACTGGTGCCTGCCCAGGCACGAGCGGCTCGACTTGATCAACGTCAACAAGCTTCTGCGGCTTTTCAAGGTGCCGCAGCAGCTGCACACGCTAGAGAACCGCTACCTGAAGCTCACGATCGAGCTGCGGCTCTTCAAGCTCATCTACTACGCCTTCATGCTCTCGCACATCTTTGGCTGCATCTGGTTCGACTTTGGCTCCAACTCGTCCAACCCGTCCGAGCCGCCCGTCTTCGGCAGCTCCCCGTGGCACCCGCCCGCCTACTTGCAGTTCGCGTCGGCGAGTCGCCAGTACTTTGACGCGCTCTTCTGGTCCTTTGGACTCATGTCGGCCTCGAGCACGGGCGAGCTGCCCAAGACGACGGCCCAGTGCGTCTTCAGTGTCGTCACCATGACGTCCGGCTTTTTCCTCTTCGCGTACGTGGTCGGCAACTTCTCGGACATTATCGAGCTCATGGACGCCGAGAACCGCGAGTTCAACGAGCGCCTCGGGTCCGTCCGGCAGCTCCTGACGCACTTTGACCTGCCCGCGCCGCTGCAGGAGCGCCTCAAGACCTTCTACCTCTTCCGGCGCTTCCACTCCATCACGCGCGAGCACATTCTGGCGCGCTGCCTGCCGCCCTCGCTGCTCACGGACATCCGGCTCGTGCACCTCAAGCCGATGATCGACAAAGTCGACTTCTTCTCGGGCATGGACAGCTCCGTCACGCGGCTGCTCGTGTCCCAGTTCGGCCAGCGACTCGTGACGCGCGACGAGTTCGTCTGCCGCTTCGGCGACGACGCGAGCGACATGTTCTTCGTCTTTGTCGGCGTGCTCGACGTGTTCGTGCCCGACACGAGCGGTGGCGGAGGCGCCAACGCCAGTGGAGAGGACAGCCCTGCACCGGTCGCGGCCAAGCCGCCGATGGCTGGATCGAGTCGCAAGTACTCCATGCCCGAGCGCGTGAAGCCTTCTTCGGAGCGACACAAGCAGCAGCAGCAGCAGCAGAGCCAGCAGCAGCACGCGCTCAAGAAGCTCAGCGAGATCTCGGCCGGCGGCTACTTTGGCGAGAACGGGCTCTTCACGCGCAGCAAGCGCAACGCGGCCATCCAGGCGCGCACGTCGTGCATCCTGTACAAGCTCTCGCGCGAGTCGCTCGAGCTCGTGTTCGACCGCTACCCGGGCTGGAAGCAGCGCGTCATGCGCATCACGAGCATCCGCGAGGAGCAGGCGCGGCTCGCGCGGCTCGCGGCCGCAGAAGTCGCCCAGCGACCGACCGGCGTGTCAGACGCCGCATGTGCCAACTTCACGCACGCGCCGCCGCGACAACCACCGCGCCCGCTCTCGCGTGTCAGCGCTCTCGCCGTGAGGGCCGCGGCGGCCGCGTCGACTGTACGGAGCGGCGTCCACCGCGGCGTCCAGCTCGTCATTGAGGGCGCCGAGGCGCAGAGCGCGTTCCACCTCTGGTGGCTGCGGCTGAGCGTCGTGGCCACCGTCTACATGGCCACGATCGTGCCGTACCGCATCACCATGGACGCGCTGCGCCGCTCGTCGCCGGGCCCCACGACGCTCAAGGCGCTCGAGGTGCTGTGCGAGGTGTTCTTCGCCGTCGACATTTGGTTCAGCTGGCACGTGCGCCGCTCGGCCGCGGCCATGGAGCTGTACGAGCAGCCGCACCGCGCGCAGTACAAGAAGGAGCGGCTCGTGTGGGACGTGATCGCGGCCGCGCCGCTGGACCGCTTCTTGTCCGAGTTCACGGCCAGCTCGTGGCTGCGGCTGCTGCGCTGCGCCAAGACGGCCAACATGGTGCGCTATCTGGACGAGCTCAACCGGCGCAGCGTGCAGTACGAGCTGCACTACGCCGGGCGCGTCATCCTGCTCTACTTCCTTGCCATCTACTGGACCGCGTGCGCGTACCTCGCGGTCGCCATGCACGAAGGCTTTGGCGACGAGTGGGACGCCTGGCGGCCGTCCACCGCGCTCGAGATCGCCGACCCGGACGACCCGCCGTCCACGCAGCTCGTCCTGCGCTTCCTGCGCGCCATGTTCTTCGGGACGACGGCGTTCGTCAAGAAGGGGCGCACCTTCACGGCCGACTCGACGGCGCTGCTCGAGTTCAGCATCGCCACCTCCTTCACGGGGCTCGTCGTCATGTCGCTCGTGCTCGGCGAGCTCGCCAACCTCTTCCTCTCCTTCATCGGGCTCGAGGTGCACTTCCGCAAGAACCACATCGCGGTCGAGCAGTACCTCGCGCGCGCCAAGGTCAGCGACGCGATCAAGGCGCGCGCGCACCAGTTCATGATCTCGCTCTGGTCCTCGCACGCGGGCGTCGACTACGAGGAGGTGCTCGACGACATGCCCGTGGCCATCCGCTCGAGCTGCGTGCACCACGTTTCGCGCGCGCCCCTCGACTGGTTCGTCATGCGCATCTTCCAGCCGTGTACGTGCTGGTCGGCGTCGTCCAGAGGCCTGGACCCGGCCATGGACGCGCTCACGCACGCGCTGGCGCGGCTGCTGCAGTTCGAAGGCTACCCGGGGGGCGAGACTGTGCTCGTCGAGGGCAGCATCGGCACCGCCATGTACTTTGTGCTGCGCGGCCACCTGGAGCTGCAGAGCCGCTCCATCGCGGCGCTCGCCACGCCTGTCGGTCTGCGCCGCGGCGACTTCTTTGGCGAGCACGGACTGCTCGGCGGCGCCGTGAGCGCCTTCACCGTGCGCACGGTGCGCGCGTGCGACCTGCTCGCGCTGCGCTCCGAGGCGCTGCTGGACGTGCTCATGGGGTACGACACGACGCGCATGGCGCTCGACGTGGTCAAGCGAGCGTACACGCACCTGCAGACCGACCTGACGGGTGCGAGCGCCAACTCGCGCGCCGACATGGAGAGGCACTGGGGCGGCGCGCTGCTGCGTGTGGTGCTTGAGCTCAAGGCGGACAGCGAGCACGGGCGGCTGGGGCCGCGCGCGGACGACGACCGCGCTGGCAGCAGGACGAGCAGTCTACTGGGCCTATTGGGCCGTCAAGAGAGCGGCAGCGCGCTGGTCGAGGCACCTAGTGTCGAGGCGTGGAGACTCCAGAAGCATGTCGAGGAGATGGCGCTGGCGCTCGAGACGCCGTCCGAGTGCGTGGACGCGTTCGGCGCGCTGCTGCAGGTGGTGCTCCCGGTGGACCCATTCAACTGGCAGGCGAGCATCGGCCGGGTGGTGAGCGCTGCGGACGTCGCAGGCGACCAGAACAGTGGCGCGGCGTGTGACTCGCTGAGCGTGGCGTCGACTCCCCCGCCGTCCTCGACGGGCAAGCCGCGGGCGTCGCCAAAGGCGCGTAGTGCGTCCTCGCACAGTAGCGGCTTGGACAGCGCACACAGCGCACGCTTTGGGAGCCTCCCGCCAATGGAAGCGCCAGGCGATGACGAAGAAGAGGACGAGGACGAGGAGCGGCACACGCCTCGACCCGAGAGTGGCGTGACGGACGCACGCGCTGCGCGTGCAAGAGTCATTGGGGAGCAAGGCGAGGCGCTGCGCTTTGCGCTCGAGCGCTCGAGCAGCGCTCAAACTGGCGGCACCGGCAGCGCAGGCAAGAAGCTCCTTGCGCTGCCGCCGCTGCCGCCGCTGAGCGCTGCGCTCTCGAGCGCCGCCGTTGACACGCAGGACGCCGCGTAGAGACGCTGTGCGCTTCAAGTTGGCGCGTCGTGTGTATCTATAATTTGACGACCCAGATTGGCTGCGTTCTCACGTCCCTACAGTCCGAATTAATTAGTTTATATGTGCTTTTAACAGCGGCGGACACCATGGAGGGGTGTTGATTTGTGACAAATTTGAGAATTATGGTGCAAACAGGCTAAAAAAATGGCGGAGAAGTGGTACCAATACGCTAACATGCGCACTAAAATTCTCTCATAAACTGTCGCTATAGCTACTGTCGCTACTGTCGCTACTGGAATCGCTCTCT
>JAADXZ010000554.1:0-18223 GCA_023338055.1 Phytopythium mirpurense | reverse complement strand
GGGCTTCCCCATCCTCTTGGTCGGCGGCATGCTCGACATCCTCATCCCTCCTCAGGAGTCGCTCACGCTGCGCCAGCACCTGTCGGGCAAGCACGTGGAGACGCTCTTCTTCGACAAGGGCGGCCACGGAGTGACCGTCCAGTATGGCGAAGAGGTTGCGGAGGCGCTGCTCAAGACAATACAGCGCTCCTAAAGCTCCCCACGATGCTACGAAGTAAGCAAGAACAAGTTGTCAGGGCACCACTTCAACGAGATCTACTGCACATTCATTCCGTTTCGATAGTGTTGGTAGCGCGTCATGCATGATGTCGAAACTTCAACATCAGATCGTCACTCCTGGAAGGTTCTGCCGCGATGACATCGTTTGTCCCGCACTCGTTGCATCACCTAATCGAAACTATTAAGCTCCGTCCTCTGTCCGGCTCATATGTCTCCACTCTACAGCCCACTTTCCATTTGCCTGCGACCACACAAGCCATCATGGTGTCCACCACGACCACCACCACGATCACTCGCCCGCAAGGGTTCCGCCTGCAGAGACACTTGGACGCGGCATTCACGGCGCACATCCACTTTGGCGCGCAGCACATACGCCGTGCCAAGATCTCGACGGGCATCACGATGGAGTATGCCATCCACTCGCGCGGGGAGACGAGCGACCCGCCTGCCGCTCGAGCCGTCCGCGTGATGCTCGTGATGGGCTTCTTGAACACCAAGGAGACGTGGACGCCGACGATCGAGACGATGCTCCTACAGTGGGGAGAGACGCACTCGAACAGCGAGGATCCGCGGCTGGAGGTGCTCACGTTCGACAACCGCGGAGTTGGAGGCACTACGTCGCCTCTCGGCCCGTACTCGACCCAGCAGATGGCCCAAGACGCCCTCGCGCTACTGGATCACGTGGGTTGGGAGCGAGCACACATCATTGGCTACAGTCTCGGCGGGATGATCACGCTGGAGTTGGCCGCGCTGGCGCCCGACCGCGTGCAGTCGCTGTCGCTGCTGTGCACGACGCGGGGGAGGTTCATCCCCGACTACCAGGGCGTGGTGCCCATGACCAAGACCCTGGACTACGGAGACGTCGACACGGAGACGCACAACCTGCTCATGGTGCTGTACCCGACCGAGTTCCTGTCACGGGAGATGGAGGAGGCGAGCGACAATCGCCGGTGCGTGTACGAAGCGCTCTACGAGTGCCACAAGCTCTTGGTCGACAGCCGCGAGATGCCGCGCGTGTTTGGCTTCGTGGGGCAGAGCGCCGCCATCGCGTCGCATTACGTGTCAGACGAGCGCCTGAACAGCATCCGCGACGTCCGTATGTTCCCCATCCTGGTGCTTGGCGCCTCCAAGGACGTCGTCATCCCGTCTCGAGAGGCCAAGACGCTGTACGAGCACTTGGCGAGCGAAAACACGCGCCTCGTCATATACGACGACGCCGGCCACGGTGTGTTCGTGCAGTACCTGGACGAAGTCGCGCACGAGATCCTCGCGACCATCACAAGCGCGCCGCAGGGTGGTTGACTACGCCCCGCGGCTCGTTGCGAGCCAGTACCCATGCCACAATACTCGACTCGTGTTGGCTTTGTGTTTGAACGCTGTAAACGATAACATGGACGCTGTCGATAGGCTCCAGGGCGCCAGTTACGCGCGCAAGATGGTGGCGAGGATGTTGTCGGCCACGCCGTCCATGTGCTGTAGGAAGACGGCGTGACCGGCGTCCTCGTACATGACAAAGTCCGTGTGGTCGCTCGCGAGCACCTCCTCGAAGTGCAGCGCGTGCTTGACGTCGATGCACAGGTCCTGGCGGGCGCCGACGATGAGGATCGGGTACCCGTGGTCGCGGATCGAGCGCAGCTTGTCGTCCGACACGAAGTGCAGCGTGAGCGCGGCCGTCTGTCCGAGCGAGCCGGACGCGGGCGGCGCGCCGTTGGCCGCCGCCACCTCCGAGTGGTACTTGAACACGACGTCGCCCATGGTGCCTCCATGGTCGCCGTTCGCGCGCTCGAGGAACTCGGTCGGGTACAGGAAGGACAGCATGGCCTGGACGACCTTGACCGGGTCGGACGACGTGAGCGTCGTGAGGATCGCCGGGTAGGTGGACAGCGCCGGCGTGAACTTGCCGCGCGCCGAGACGACCAGCGACAGCGACTGCACGCGCTCGGGCGCGGCCAGACAGAGCTCCTGCGAGATCATGCCGCCCATGCTCGTGCCCACGAGGTGGAAGGTCTGCCAGCCCACGTGGTCCATGAGGGCGAGCGTGTCCCGCGCCATGAGGGACGTCGAGTAGCGGCCCCAGGGCGCGTCCGAGTCGCCGACGCCGCGGTTGTCGAGCGTCAGCACGCGCAGCTTGCGGCCCTCGCCCTTGGCGTGCCAGAGCGTCAGCAGCGCGTCCACCAGTGGCGCCCACTCCTCCTTGCGGTAGCTGTAGCCCATGACGAGCACCACGCGCACCTCGGCGCTCGGCGCGACCGCGTGCTCGCTCTCCTGGACCACGTACGCGAGCGAGACGCCCGTCGACACCTTGGCCTTCTGGATCGTCTCGGGCGTGAAGGCGCGCGACGCCGCGTACTTGGACGCCATGTGCTGCTCCAGGCGAGAGAGAGGCATGGTCGAGGGCGGAGTCGAGGTGCTTCCGCACGTTCGTGGCAGCCTCCGAATGCGATTGTGCAGAGGATCGCACAGCAGAGCCCAAACTTTGTGACGAAGTGACCTTTGCCCAACATCGGCGGATGACGCTCGGCTGACTTGGTTGAGCTCAAATTGCTGATAATTAATATCCTGTGCATGTAGATTGATGTGAATCATATCCTTACTTTAAAATACTATATTATTGACCTCTATCAATGAATGTTGACTCGACTTGCCAGGGGGATGGGGCGGTCAGCTCATCCGGCTCCTCCCGTTCTTAGGTGTGGCGCTTCTTCAACGCAATGTGGACCTCACGATGTGAGGGCCTCACAATCTAAAGTCAATCTCTTGAGAGGCTTGCGGCTACTGCTACGTACCCATTGCACGTGTGCGTACCCTACTTTGCGCTGGCTCGCCGCACTAGCGCGAGGAGCCTGTCCGCCGCCGCGTCCACGTGCTGGAGCAGCAGTCCGTGGCCCGCGTCCTCGAGCACGAGCAGCTCCGTGTGGTCGCTCGCGAGCAGCTCGCCCAGTCGGAGCGCGTGCGCCACGTTGATGCACTGGTCCTGCCGCGCGCCGAGGACGAGGATGGGGAACCCGCGGTCGCGCAGACCGCGCAGCTCGTCGTCCGTCATGTGGTGGGTCGTCACCGCCGCGGTCTGCCCCAGCGACCCGAGCACGGGCGGCGAGCCGTTCGCGAGCGACACGACGCGGTGGTAGTGTGTCATGACGTCGCGCATGGTCCGACCGCCGTCGGCGGGGCTGTCGAGGAACGCGGGAGGGTACAGGAAGCTCAAGATCCCGTCCACCATGCGCTCGGGGTTGAGCGCTGACGTGGTCATCTTGAGGAGCGCCGGCCAACTGGACCGCCCTGGCAACACGGAGCTGCGCGCGGTGGCCACAAGCGCGAGGGAGCGGAGACGCTCCGGCGCGAGCAGCGCGGCCTTCTGGCAGATCATGCCGCCCATGCTGTGCTTGTGGACACCGAGCGGAAGTCAGAGGCTCGGTTGGAGGTACCTCAATGTAGATAGATAGCAGCTACCCGCTGTCGCACCTTGCGCCGATGAGGTGGAACGTGGGCCAGCGGACAAAGTCGGCGAGCGCTAGCACGTCGCTGGCCATCTGGGACGTCGAGTAGGCGCCCCAGGGCGCGTCCGAGTTGCCCGAGCCGCGGTTGTCGAGCGTCAGTACCTCGAGCCGCTTGCTCGTCTCCCTGCCGCCCTCGCGGTGCCAGCGCGTGAGCATCGCGTCGACCGTCGGCGCCCACTCCTCTTGCCGATTGCAGTAGCCTGTCACGAGCACGACGCGTTCGCACTCGTCGTCGCTGGTAAGCGCCGGGTCGTCCGGCGGAGCGCTCGAGTGGATCGCGTACGCGAGCGTCACGCCCGTCGCCACCGGCGCCTTGGCGATGCGGCCAGGCCCGTACAGCACGCGAGCGGCGAAGCGCGACTCGAGGTGCTGTTCGAGGCGTGAGGGCGGCATGGCGAAGGGACGGATGATGGTGTCGTGTTGGGACTGTCGAAGGACGAGGACTCTTTGGATGTGAGTGGCCAAGATGGTGCCAAGATGGTGGCGGTGGGTGCTATCGGATACTATGGCTAGGAATTCAACCTTTGGGTCAGCAAGTCGTGAGATAAAAGCGGCATGGACAAGCGAATGACCGTCACCATCAGTCATTCTTCAAGTGGATCGACACGATGCGATGCATCTCTTCCCTCCCTCGAGCTTCGCTAGAGGGAGGCTCCAGCCTAGAGTCTAGAGCCTAGACCCCACAGGTGCTTACAGGTACAGCGAGGCGGCGAAGACGATATCGCGCTTGAGCTTCTCGCCACCCTCCTCGAACTTCTTCTCGAGCTCAATGTCGCCGATCGTGTGCGCGGCGAGCTTGAGCTGCCGCAGGAGTTCCTCGAGCCGGCGCAGGCAGCGGATGATGGTGCCCTCGAACGCATCCGTCATCTTGCAGATCTGCGAAAACTTGGCGCCCTGGCACCAGGCGATGACCACGTCCACGAGGCTTGTGTTGAACGAGTTGGCGTACTCGTCCACGTCCATGGAGATCTTGGCGTCCTGCATCACCTTGGCCACGCGCCGCGCCGTCTCGCGCAGCTGCCGCACGGGCGCCTCGAGGCTCTCGGCGGCCGGTGGCTTGTCCGAGTCCTTCTTCTTCTCCGTGTTGATCAGGCAGCTCAGCAGTGCGACCGTCTCGTTCACCGACAGGTCGGTGAACTGCCCGTTGAAGATCATCTCGGTCACCAGCAGCTCGTCCGCCGTCGACACCTCGCACGCCGTGCGGCCCTTGCGCTGGATCACGCCCTCCGTGTCCACGAACTCGAGTCGCCGCAGCACGCGCCGCCGGCGGCGCAGGTCGTCGCGCAGCACCAGCGACTTGGACTCCTTGATCTGCCGCTCCAGTTCGCGCATCTTGGCCTCGCTCTCCATCTTTTCGTTGTACAGCGCGAAGCGCGTCTCCTTGTCGGCCGCCGCGTGGAACGGCGACTGCTTCAGCTTCTCCTCGGCCTCGGCCGTCTTGTTGATGACGCGCGTGAACTGCTCGTCCGTGATGTCCATGTCTTCGACCGGGTCCAGCAGCGGCACGCCCTGCGGGAACCGACGCAGCACCTCCTTGACCGACTTGCCCACGGCCTGGCGGCTCTCGAGCGTCCGCAGGTCCTTGGGGATGTACACGCGCAGCGACGACAGCTCGTCCAGCAGTTCGAGCGGCACAGGGCAGATCTTCATCTCGAACTTGGTGGTGGAGAGGCCCATCGACCCGACGGGCGCGGGAGTCGGCAGCGCCGGCGTCGACGCGGCAGTCGACTCGTCGTTCGCGCAGTTGAGCAGCACGTGCACGACCGTGTCGGGCCCCGCGGACGTCGAGTCGCTCGCGTTCTTGGTCGTAAAGTTCACAATCACGCCCCAGTCCCACTCCTTGCCGGCCTCCCCGGGCCGAGCGTACAGCTTGACCAAGCGGCCGCCGTTCAAAAACCGAACGACCGCGTCAGGCTTGTTGCGCACCGCGAGGAACTCCTCCTTGAGCCGCACGAGCGACTTGGACAAATAGTAGTACGCGGCGACCTCCTCCTCGTTCTTGATCACGATCTGGTCCCTTGACTCGCGCATGCGCTCGAGCGCCTCCTCGAGCGCCGGCGCGGCCTGCTCGTTCTGGAACTGGTGGAACGACTGCTTGATCATGTACTCCGGGTCGGCGTCTTCCACGCGCAGCAGGTTAAGCAGCATGTTGTAGCCCAGGTGGAAGGTGCTGAAGAGCGGGTCTGCCTGGCCGTACAGGATGCTCTTGCACACCTGCGGCTCCATCTGCTCCGTCAGCATCTGGATGACGATGCCTCGCGCGTCCAGCGAGCGGCGGCCGGCGCGGCCCGACATCTGGATGTACTCGCCCGAGGTGATCCAGCGAAAGTCCTTGCCGTCGTACTTGCGCGCGTTCGTGAACACGACCGTCTTGGCAGGCATGTTGAGCCCCATGGAGAAGGTCTCGGTCGCGAATAGACACTTGAGCAGTCCCTCGCCGAAGAGGATCTCGATCACCTCCTTGAGGATTGGCAGCAGCCCGCCGTGGTGGATGCCGATACCGCGCCGCAGCAGCGGGAGGATCGAGTCGACCTGCGGCAGCGCCTTGTCGTCGTCCGAGAGAGAGTCCATGGCGTTCTTGAAGAGCTGGTCGATCGACTGCTTCTCCTCCTCCGTGTTGAAGTCGAGCTTGGACATGAGCAGCGCGTACGCCTCGCACTCGCGCTTGCTGAATGAGAAGATAATGACCGGGTCGTACTGGCGCTCCATAATGAGCTTGACGATGCGGAACACGTCCGTGCCGATCTTCTTCTTGGGGTTCACGCCCTTGCCACCCTTCGCGCGGCGCTTGCTGTTGCTGCCGGCCGCCGACAGCTCGAGCTCGCTCTCCGCTGCGGACGCCGACAGCGTGGCGATCGCCTTCTGGAAGTTGTCCTCGCGGAACTTGCCCTTCTCGTCCACGACCAAGTGCAGCCCGTTGCCGCCCGCGGGGAAGATGTAGTGCTGCAGCGGCGTCGGGCGGTAGTCCGTGTACACGACGTGGCACGGCTGGTGGTGGATGTGGCAGATCCAGCCGGCGAACTCCTTCGAGTTGGGGATCGTGGCCGAGAGGAACACGAAGCGCACCTTGTGCGGCAGTAGGATGATGCTCTCCTCCCACACGACGCCGCGCTCCTTGTCGCGCATGTAGTGGATCTCGTCGTAGATGACCCACGCGACCTCGCGCATGACCTCCGAGCCGCGGTAGAGCATGCTGCGCAGGATCTCGGTCGTCATGATGAGGCACGTGGCCGACGGGTTGATGGTGATGTCGCCCGTCATGAGCCCCACGTCGCCGAACTCCTGCTCCAGGTCGCGGTACTTCTGGTTGCTCAGTGCCTTGATGGGTGACGTGTAGATGACGCGCTGCTTGTCGCGCAGCGACTTGGCGATCGCGTACTCGGCCACGGCCGTCTTGCCAGCCGACGTGTGCGCCGACACGAGCACTGACTCGCCCGCCTCGATGTAGTCGACGGCCTGCTGCTGGAACGGGTCCAGCGTAAACGGGTACGTCTTGGCCGGGTTCTTCTCCATCGCGCCCGCCGTCGGCGTCGGCTCCACGTCCGGAGGGTACACGGAGAACGAGATGAGGTTCTTCTGCTGCGTGCCCGTGGCTACTACGCCCGGCGTGTCCTTGCTGCCGCCCGCGGGCGTCGCGTCGATATGCCTGCCCGCCACCACCTTGAGCTCCGTCGACGCCGGCTTGCTGCTAGCGACCGCGTCCTTGCTCGACTTCTCGACCGACGGCTGCTGCTTCTTGGCGGGCGGGGCCGGCGCGTGCTCGTCCGCCGCGGTTGTCACCGGCAGCTCCTTGCGCTTGGGGGCCGCCGAAGACGAGGACGTGGACGCGGACGTGGCGGCCGAGGCGCGCTCCTCGCTCGAGAGCGTCGCGCCCGCGTCGTCGAACGCGCTGAACAGGTCGAGCTCCTCGTCCGCCATGGCTGCTGATGCGTCCGGGCGATGGCCTATACCGTAATAGGAAGCGCGTGTGATAGAGGAAGGCGAATGCGCGTCGACTTCGAGCGGCTTGGTGAACGATGCGGCGGCGTTTGCTGGTTGGCGCACAGACAGCGTAACCCCACTGGTTACAAATAAAACCTATGCGTTGATAGTTCCTCGTGACTAGGTTTATTACGTTGGTTACACGACTGCGACGTGTGAAAGTTCAGTTGGCAGTTGGCACAGTGAGTGGAAACGACCTCG
Organism: Phytopythium mirpurense; assembly: GCA_023338055.1. Classification (NCBI taxonomy): domain Eukaryota; phylum Oomycota; class Peronosporomycetes; order Pythiales; family Pythiaceae; genus Phytopythium; species Phytopythium mirpurense. Next base: position 10,325 of record JAADXZ010000554.1, on the reverse strand, counting down.
CCTGCACTCCTACGGAGCGTCCGACCCGGGCGCGAACACCGCGTACAGCGCCGCGAGCACAGCAAGCACGATGGCGAGCCACACGAGAGGTCCTGGCGCTCCGTTGCTCCCCTCCGAGCTCTTGTTCGCCTTCTTCTTGCTCGCAGCAACGGCGGCTGTACGGTGCGCATCACAGCATGAGCATCTATCGCTTCAACAACTGAAGTACTGAGAGCACGCGCAGTACCATTGCGTGCAGCAGCGGCCTTCTCCTGGAACTCTTGCGCGGCCTCAGCCTTCGTAAGCCGCTTCTCCTTTGCTGGCTTGCGAGAGGCCGCCGGCCGCTCGACTGGCGCGGAGACCTCGGGCTCCTCCTCGGCGTCGACGCCGCCTTCGAACGTCTGCTGCGCTGTCTGGTTGTTCTTGTTCACTTCCGTGACGAGCTCCGGGAACGCGCGAGACAGCGCTTGGGCTGCAGCGGTGGGCCATGGCGCGCTCGTGTCGCAGTGCATCGCCTCCGAGTGCAGCGCCGTGTTGCCCGCCGCGTTCTTGATCGGCTTGGCACCCTGACAGTCCCTCACACACACATTTTGAGTATGAGCGCATTGCCTCTCGTGCCCATGCGACGCGGTGCCAGACTTACCTTTTCCACCAAATAGTCAATGATATCAACGAGCTCGCTGCCGTTGTTGATGCACGCCCAGTGTCTGACGGACAAGCAATTCACGAGCATGAGGCTTCGACGCATCCCGACTGAACAATCCAACTCGACGGTTGAACGCACAGAGCGGTATTTCCCTTGGCGTCGATCGCGTTCACGTTGGCGTGCCCTCGCTTTACCTGATCGAGTCATGTCGAACGTGAGTGCATCAGATCGTCCAGTTCTGTGTGAGGACGTTAGTGAAGGCATCCACGGCGATCCGTACCAAGAGCCGCACGATTTCCAGGTTGCCCTTGGCTGCTGCGACGTGTAGTGCCGTCATCTTCTTTGCGTCCACAGCGTCCACCTTAGGTTTAGCCTTGAGAATCATCTCCAGTGCGTCCACCTCCTCAAACTCTGGCGACACGAGCACGTCAGGAGCCGGGAGAACGGCACCACTGTCCCTACAAGAAGGAGGACCAACGTACGAACGGCAAGGTGGAGGATCGTCTGGCCCGCCGAGTCTTGCACGTCCAGGTCCGGCTTGCCCTTGAGGATCGCAGTGAAGATCTCCTCAAAGTGCGGCGGCTGCTGCGCCAGGCACAGCATGAGCGCCGTGAACTTGTTCTTCTTTTCCTGCAGGTTGAGCTGGTGGCCGCTCGACACAAGCAGCTTGACGATCTCCACGTGGTCCTCCGCCACCGCAATGTGCAGCGCTGCCAGCACCAGGCAGCCCCACAAACAGACACGGCGTGCAGCAGTCAGCGTCACTCTAATGGGTCGGCTCGCTGGTACGCATCCAGTAGCCGCTTACCGGTCTCGCCCTTCTTGTTCTGGCTGTTCCATTGGTCCCTCAGGTCGTTCACCTTGTCCAGATTGCCATTCGCTGCCGACGACGACACGCACAGACCGCGTCAGCAGAGCGCGTTCTACTAAGCGCAGCGCTTCCCTGCAGAGAGCGCGCGTCTCGGGAGCGCTAAGGGGACGCGCAGTACACAGTACCTGCCGCGCGCAGCAGCTGCGCCATGATGGTCTGTGTTTCGGGGGGATTTTTTCGCGTTTTGATTCACAAGAGCACCATCTTGCATGATTTATTGATAAATTACGACTATTTAGGAGCTGTTTAGTGCTCTATGGTGGTCAATTAGAGCCTGCATGGTTCTATGTTCAAAGCTATTTTTTGCTGACAATTTGAAAATATATATAGTCATAGCAAAAAAAAGAACTGTTTTATCATCTCGATCTGTCCTTTTTAGCTCGAATTCATGCAATTCCCTGCATTAAATATCTGTTCAACGCACTCGGCTCTGTCGCCGACACCAAACACCCATGGCCCACCACCAGTTCGTGACGGCGTCCAGGAAAGCTAGCAGGCGTGCTTGAGCTCCACGCCGCGCGCGTGGATGATGCCTTGCTCCTCTGAAGACCAAAGCACCGAGGCAGGGAAGCCGGCGGCGACGGCGGATGAGTTAGACGGCGTCAGGTGCGGCGGCGACGTGAAGTGGCGATGGGCAACGTCCGCGCCCGACGGAGTCAACGACTCCTCCACCATCAAGTGCGAGGCCCGCAGGTTGCCGAGCGGGTTGACCTGAGGCTGCATGTCGAGCTTCATGTTGGAGACGCCGCCGGCCATGCGGGCGTCGCGGTCGACCTCGTGGAACATCTCCTCGGTGCTTGAGAGGATCTGGAGCAGCGCTGGGTAGCTCGAGAAGGACGAGAGGTTCACCTTACGCCGCATGTACTTGGAGCGCGTGTTATAGCCCGTCATCTTGTCGTGCTTCTTGAGGATCTGGTTTGTTCACGTGTACAACTTTACTGGTTAGACGCGAGCTGCGTCGCCAAATCTGGCGTGAGCAAGCAGCCGCAGCATCGCACCTTGGAGAAGCCCTGGTAGTTCATCACGGCAAAGTTCTCGAGGCGGATGCACTCGCGGTAGAAGTGGACGAACGCGAACATGAGTCGCTGGGCCTCGAACGCGTCCACGTCGTTTTTTCGCTGTGAAAAGTCGGACCAAACGCACAAGATACGGTCAGCACAGCTTACCAGTTCGAGTCCAAAGCAAGGATCCGCACCTTGAGCGACTTCATGACAGCGCGGAGCTGGTGGTAGCGGAACGCCACGCGCTTCTCCTCGGACGCGTAGAAAAGGGAGATCTTCTTGAGCTCCGCCTGTAGGTCACGGAAGAAGGCGACTTCTAGCTCGGACTCGGCTGCGATTTCATGCGCAGTACACGCGAAACGTCAGTGCGAGCGAGTTCAAGGCGCATGAGTCAACGCGGACTGACGTACAGATGTCGCGCTGAGAGGCGGCGTGGTGCGCGGCTTGCGTGACGGCCTTGATGCGCTTCTTGAGCTTCTTGTAGTTCAGCCAGAAGGGCGCCCACTCGGGGTTGCTCTGCAGGATCTCGCGCAGCAGTCCCTTGCCGAACTTCATGATCGTGTAGCGCGGCAGGAGCGGCGGTCGGCGCTAAAACGAAGTGAGAGGGCCCTGTGCGCTGTCTGTCGGCTGCTTGCTGCTCGCTGTTCCCTCCGAGCCTTAAGGATCAAAAATGATGCGAGGCGAGCAGGGACCGAGCAGAGAGTACCCCGGTGAAGTGACCCAGTGACCGAGAGAATGGGCAGCGCGACCAGACGGACGTGGCTGTGATCAGCGAGAACGAGTGAGCGAGCGAGCGATCGCTTTGTCCGCGGATGCAACGGTGTACAGTAATAAGCAACGTCGGCGGGAAGAGGAAGTTATGGAAATGATGCGCTTGAACCAGTGTGACGGCCGGAAGCTCCAAAAAATGGGCGGCCCGTGCGGTTGCAAGCACGAATTGACAGGTGGTATGAGTCAATTAGGGCTCGGCGGATGCTAAATCGGTCAATGCACGGAGTAAACCGAGCATGGACAGCATATCGCAGGCGCGGTGGAGCGGCCGGGGGGACGAGTAAATCCCCGCGTGGAAGCAGCTAAAACGGACCAAATGCTGCAACTTCTGGCGGTGGTTCGCGTCGTTTCGAATCAGAAGATTCGGCGTCCTCTTGCGATAGTTGCACTTTGTAATCCACTACCCTAGCGGTATTTACCATAATACGCTGTAGCACTCTCGAATGATTCAAATCACGGTATAGTTGGTGTATTTGGACCCTTCAAAGTATTGCATAGGAGTCTACTGTACCCTGTTTTGGATTCAATCGCGGCCTAATCGACAAAGCGCAACGGCGAAACGTCCATCCCGAATGCTGAGATTCACCGAGATTCGTCGACCGACTGGAGCCATCGCATCTATAGAAATACGCTAATGAACGTCGTCGCACTTCAACCTTGAGAATCTATCAGATTGAATGTCCTGATCAATCAGGTCCGACGACAGGATTTGCTGGCGTGAACTGCACTCAAAATGTGGACACTGCAAAATGTTCGTGGTTGTGAGTTGGTCGTCGGCCAGTGATCCCATTGCCTTTCCTGCTGCACTGCACTGCATCGACGTTGTCTGTCGCCCGTCGCCTGTCGCCGTCGAGTTGAGAGCGGACAGTGCACGCAACGCACGTGGCTCGGCTCGCGGTTCAGTAGAGCGCACGTGTTGGCGGCCAATCGAGGCGAGATGCAAAAGCGAAGCGCGAGCCAAGTGGTGCTGGCAATAGGACGCATAGGTTGTTGGCGCGAGCGTGCATAGGCGTCGGACTGGGACTACTGGGTGCCAAAGATGCCGACAGCAGGACAACAGGAGAATCTGGGCACCGCTCGGCCGAGCAAAGCTTGAAGGAAAGACTGCTGAGGAATCTGAGCACTGCTGGCGATTAGCCTGGTCCGAGCAAGAACGCCTTGACGGATCGGCATCGACAGACGCGCGCGAATCTCCAGCGTTCGGCGAACTTTCCCTCGCACATCGCGCATGCAGTGCAGCGGCTGTGGTTGCCTACATAAAACTACGTACATGTAATACGTGAAAGCAGGCAGCGAGGCGCGACGATTCTCCCATGTAAACCGTTGCCGTCGATGGATCAGCCTTTAAAAAGGGTGGTGGCAGTATGGATAGTGTATTTCGACAGCTCGAACCGTTTGAATCTCCTGGGTGACGTCACCTAACAACTTGTCGGCAAAACGGCGTTTTCTCCTTGCTGTTGCACAAGTTTTGCTTTTTTGTCGGGCCCACTCTTTAGCCTTATTCTCCAGAATCGTGAGGCTCAGACGCGAGCGATTTTCACAACCTCTTCTGTCACAGGAGTCATGCGTGACGCGCAATGCGTCCGTTTAGCCACGGTGGAGCTTCGTCCAGGTTGGACGGAGTACACGGCAGAGTTACTCCAACGCAGAGAGTAAACCCTGCATCACTCGCGTGCCGATTGCTGGGGTGTCCACCGAAAATCAGGTGGGCGACGTGTCCTTGGCAGTTCCTTTTGAGGTGCCAACGTCGGCTCGCGCTTGCTGTCATTGAGACTCTTGAATCGAACCGATGAACTGTTTTCAATAGCACTTCGTTTGCTCGACGGATAGTCCTCCTTCGTGGTCTCAAGCTGCATTAGTTTGCGATGCTCATCGAATGCGCTTGGATACAGATATTATGACGACCAGCACTAACACCGGTTCCCAAGCAGCGGGAGGGAGCTGCGGGCCCCACACTGCAGGACGCTGCCATACCAACGCAGCCACCGGGGGTGGTTGAAGTCGCTGAAGTTGAAGGCGACAAATTGTGATGTATTCCACACAGCCTAAATACCACCATCACTCTATCCATTCGAACCGTGTCAACCATCACTCCGCAACCAAAGCGTGCATTTGACTCACAGTATAACCTCTTCTGGCTAGTATATGAACCGCAATGCATGAGCGGTGGCATCGGTCGAGAGACAGGAAGTCGTTGCTCTCCGTGCCTCTTCTCTGCTGTATAAGCACGGGGCTTCCGTGCAGCAACGATCGGGGTAGAGGCTAACGCGGCTGTTTCGAGTGAAAGAGCGTGATAACCTTCTTGGTCGCTTCAAAAGGCGCGCGTCCCGCCCCTTGACGCTCTCCTCTCGTTAAACGCGACCTTTTGCATGGCAGGCGGTCAGGTGCGGCGCCCTTCATAGTTCCAAAGAGGCACCAACTCACAGGTCCACGGCTTCGGTACTCGCTCTGCCCTCGCGCGTTCCTCGGCCTGATTATTGCAGTCCACCCCAGCAACGCTTGCCATCTTCTTGGTTGACCGACAGGGGAATGCGCTTCTCTTTTCTGGTGGCTGTTGTATTAACCGCCGGGGCGACGCTCTCGCTCCCGCTGGCCGACGCTACAACGTGCGCGACCGTGGCGGTGGGCGACGCCGCCGTTGGGATCCAGATCGCGGAAGACACGGAGTGCGCGAACGGCGGTGTGGGCTGCATCGACTCGGTCTGCCGTTTCTGCCGGGCGACGAACACCACGCTATCGGCTCATCTCAAGGCCTGCACCGACATCGATGGCTACGTGAGTCCGCTCACTCCAGTGCCGACGGCTTCATCGTCGGGCGGGGGCGCGATCCCCTTGATTTGCCTCGACAGCATCTCAGACGGCGACACACAAGCCGGGCTCTCCATCGTGACGGACCAGACGTGCAGCGATCGCGGCGTCGGGTGCCTGGACGACATTTGCCGTCTGTGTAGAGGCGTCGTCACGCCGCAGTCGCAAGCCTACAAGCCATGCAGCGGCATCCCGCCTCCTCCCGACCTCTCTGACATCACGTTCAAGCCGATCCCCGTATTTGATGATCTCGGCTTGGTCTCCTCGATGGATTCGCCCTTGGCAGTCGCGGACGGGCCAGACACAGCACCACCAGAGCCTTCCGAGTCGACTTCGACGTGCTCGATGGTCGTGTCGAAAGGCGACTCCGACATCGGGCTCGACATTGAAGCGGATGCCGAGTGCCCATCCGCTGGCGGGATTGGGTGCATGGCGCCGCCGTCGGTATGCAAGTTCTGCAAGCGGTTCGAGACGCCGAGTTCATCCGGTTACGACGACTGCATGACGCCCTCAAGGTCGACTGCCCTGGTCATCAGAGGCGACAACGAAGCCGCAGCGTCGGAGAGCAGCGCAGACGAACTGAAGATCTGGATTGGACTCGCAGTGGCGGCGGCGGTCGTGGTCGTCGTAGTTGTGGGGTTTGCGATTGTTCGAGTGAGGAGAGCGACTTCCGATGCACTGGAGGGTCCGGATTCATCTCCAGCCACTGACCAAGCAGTGGAGACGGCGGAGGAGCCGGATGATGCCAAAAGATCGGCAGCAGAAGAGTCGAACGTGAGTGTATGAGGCTAACGTGGCACTTTCACTCACGGCCCAGGGGTAGCAGGCGAGAGTTTGTTTCGTTTCTCTTTTTGCCAACACATCACACAGGAGGTAGTACCAGTTTTTGGGCAAACGGGATTATGCATCAGTAGCCTTGCTCAAGGACTCGCCGTCGTTGCGCGTGCCTGATGAAAGCTTCATGTCCCGGTTCAAACTCCAACGCGATCCTGAAACGTGCTCCAACCCGCCAGACCGTCGTTTCTGATTTATGCATTGCGAACCTTCAACTGACAGGCGACGCATCTCGGGCGACGCCTCCCAGTCTGGGACCTTGGTGACAAGTAGACGGACGGTCGCTATCCATGGACGTTGCGAAGCGGCACGTCGACCCGTCACCACATGTGGGGACAGGTGCAATTGCCCCCAACGGACTATTCGCTGAGAGTCGCCGATAGAAAATTGCTATGAACCTTGCGCGCGTTCAGTAGCGGGCACGGAACCGTTTCAACGGTAAACAAGTCCAGGTGCCATATTGGGCCAGTCTCGCGCTTAATGGAGTGGGCAAAGAACACAATTGCGTTCGTCCGTTACTTCCAGAGTCTCTTGAGCACAGATCCTCCGCTGGAAGGTCGCCATGGGACTAGTCTGCGCGCAGGACCAAGAGCGTCTGGGTTGCTCTAATCTTGCCTCGCGTCCAACCAACCAATGGCGAAAATTCCGCTTTACTGTTCGATAATACGGCCGGTGGGTTTCACGTGGCGACTCTTGAACGCGCCTTTGGACGGAGGCCATGCACTGCGCCACATATGAGCCCACGGACAACTGCGCCGCCTGCGAAGCTGGGCGAGAATCCGTTACCGACGCTCACCACACGTGACATGCGAAGGGTCGGTTCCAAGGCCCAGAAGGCGCAGGTGGGCCTGGAAGCCCTGCCTCTATCTAGAGCAGTGACAGCGGCCATGGGCTTAAGAGTCCAAGCGCTGCGCCGCAGTCGAAGCGTGGGCTCATTCTGCTTTTTGCCGGCCTTGATCACCACCGTGCCAAGTCCGACAGGCGAGAGGGAGGAAGCAGGATGGTGTTCCCTCGCGAGAATGGCTTCGTGACCCTGACCAAGTTCGCCGCCGTGTGCGCGCTGAGCGCGAGCGTCTTCATGGGCGCCAACGCGTCCCAGAGCGCGGCCGTGGAGATGTGTGCGAAGTCCGCGGCGCCTGGCGACGCGGCCGTCGGCATCAAGATCATCTCGGATGCGAGCTGTGTGGCCGGCGGTCTTGGGTGCATCGACAATGTCTGCCGCTTCTGCAAGGAGCGCGAGACGCCTCAGTCCGCCCACTTCTTGTCGTGCGCGACGTTGCTGCCGATGACGGCTCCGACGACGGTGCCTGCGACTGTGACGGCGACTCCTGGTACGACCACTGCGGGGACTACCACGACGATTCCAGCGCCTACTACGGCCACCACTGCTCCCGCTACCGTCACCACTGCCGCTCCAGGCGCGGTGACCTGTGTGGCTTCGGGCGGGGACATCGCTGTCGGCATCCAGGCTGTCCCGGACACATCCTGTATGGCTGGCGGCCTTGGCTGCTTCAACAACGGCTGCCGGTTCTGCAAGTACTCGGAGACGTCCAAGTCGGCTCACTTGCTGGCTTGCTCGGGGTTCGGCTACAACTTCCCCACGCTCACGCCCGGAGCAGCGCCCGTCGTCGGCACGGGTGAGTGTATCGTCTCGGAGGGAGATCGCGCTGTCGGCATCCGCGCCATCACGGACGCGGCTTGCTTTGAAGGTGGCCTCGGCTGCTTCAGCGACCACTGCCGCTTCTGCAAGGAGGCGGTGACGCCCCAGTCGGCTCACCTGGGCGACTGCTCGTCCTACGCGCTGGCCACCACTGCTCCTCTCACGGTGGCTCCTGCGACGACTGCTCCTGCATCGATTGCTCCGGCCACGACTGCTCCGGCGACGTTCAACCCTGTCGACGTCGTCACTTCCTGCACGGTCGACGCGGATAGCGCGGCGCTTGGGCTCGGCATTGTATTGGACGCGACGGCAACGGCGGAGGACACGGACTACGCCTCGGCCGGCTGCCGCTACTGCAAGGTTGCGGACACGGCCGGGCTCGAGACGTTCACGCTGTGCTCGCTCTTCCCTGGCTACGTGGCGCCCACCACTGCCCCGACTGTGGCTCCTGTGACGACTGCCCCGACGGTGGCTCCCGTGACGACTGCTCCAACGGTTGCCCCTGTGACGACTGCTCCGACGGTGGCTCCCGTGACGACTGCCCCCATGGTCTGCACGACCTCGGTGACGGCCGGCGACGCCTCTGTCGGCATCCAGATCGTCACGGACACGTCGTGCGCTGCCGGCGGTCTTGGCTGCATCGACAGCGTCTGCCGCTTCTGCAAGCTCTCGAGCACCCCACAGTCGGCGCACCTGACGGACTGTAAGCTCGTGCTGGACCCAACGGCTGTCGTCACCACCGCACCCGGTCCCGTCACCGCTGCCCCCACCGTGTGCTCGACGGCCGTGTCGGCTGGTGACGCCGCTGTCGGTGTCAACATCTTCACGGATGCGACCTGCGCGGCTGGTGGCATTGGCTGCATTGACTCCATCTGCCGCTTTTGCAAGACTTCGATCACGCCCCAGTCGGCGAACTTCGTGAACTGCCCCGGCGTGATCGCGACGGCTGCTCCGGTGACGGCTGCTCCAGTCACGACGACCCCTGCGGTCTGCTCCACTCAAGTGACGGAGGGCGATGCTGCGGTCGGTGTCAACATCTTCACGGATGCTACCTGCGCGGCTGGTGGCTTTGGCTGCATTGACAACATCTGCCGCTTCTGCAAGATGTCGATTACGCCCCAGTCGGCTAGCTTCGTGAACTGCCCCGGCGTGATCGCGACGGCTGTTCCGGTCACGACCACTCCGGCCACGGCGGGTCCTGTCACGACGGCCCCTGCGGTCTGCTCCACTCAGGTGACGGAGGGCGACGCCGCGGTCGGCATCCAGATTGTCTCGGACGCTGCGTGCGCGGCTGGTGGCATTGGCTGCATTGACACCATCTGCCGCTTCTGCAAGGTCACGACGACGGCGCAGTCGTCCCACCTGCTTGACTGCTCCACGCTGACGCCGGCGCCCACGACGGCGACTCCCGTGTTTGACCCCAACAACATTGATGGAACGGAGTGCAAGCTTGCGGACGAGTTCCAGGCGTTTGGCATTGACGTTGTGGTTGACTCGACGGTCACGGCTATGGATGCCGACTTCTTCATCGCCGGCTGCCGCTTCTGCAAGACATTCGAGACCACCGAGTCCTCGACCTTCACGAGCTGCACTTCCTTCTCGGGCTACGGCCTCACGGCTGCTCCTGTCACGACTGCTCCGGTCACGACCGCTCCTGTCACGGCCGCTCCTGTCACGGCCGCTCCGGTCACGGCCGCTCCTGTCACGGCCGCTCCGGTCACGGCCGCTCCTGTCACGGCCGCTCCGGTCACGGCC
>JAADXZ010000553.1:0-18303 GCA_023338055.1 Phytopythium mirpurense | reverse complement strand
GCGACCACACCTTCTTGCCCTCGGCCTCCAGCTGCTTCGTCATGCCGTGGATCACCGTCGTCTTGGACGCCTTCACCTTCTCCAGCAGAGGGTTCAGCGGGAACTTGACGCTCAGCGGCGCGTCCGCAGCGACCGGCGGACAGATCGACGCCTTGTGCTTCTTGTTCGACAATTGCGTGAGGAGCTGAGCCACTTCGCGCAACGACTCGCCGAACTTGTGGATCTGCTGCTCCGAGTTGGGGTTGAACTCGTACAGGCCCTGGAACAGGTCGAAGCTGTCCTTGCACGTGTCCTCTACCAAGCGCACCAGGTTCTTGAAGCCGCGCGTGTCAATGGGCGTGCTCTTGACACCCTGGACGCTGAGGACGCGGCCCGTGAGGTGCGTCAGGAACTGGCTGCTGGCCGCGTACTCGTCGTGGGACTCGCACGTCATCTCGAGCATGCGGCACTGCTGGCTCTCAAAGATGCGCAGGAACGCATCCATGACGTGGCTGTGCTCGGGCGACCGCGTGCGCACCTTCTCGAACATCATGGGCAGGCCGCGCCAGCTGTACTTGCCGCTCTCGGGGCCGTACATGGGGTGTGTGCACAGAATGCTGGCGCTCTCGGGAAGCTTCTCGAGCAGCACTCGCTTCGGGTGCGTCTTGACGGACAGCACGTCGACGACGACCAGCTTCTCGAGCAGGTGCGTAGGGATCTTGGACAGCACGTCTTCGAACGACAAAATGCTCACGCAGAGCAGCAGCACGTCGAGCTCGGCGAAGAACTCTTCCAGCTGCGTCGCCGACGAGTAGTACGCGCATCCGAGCTCGGCCGCGACGGCCGAGTAGTCGGTGCGCGACGTGGCGCGGACTTGATGCGTCTTGGCCATCGTCTTGGCGAGGAACTGGCCAAAGTTGCCGAAGCCGTAAATGCCAATGGCCAAGGGCTGCTGCTTCAAGGCCGTGTCGGCCGGCGCGATCGCGGGCGACGCCGGCACGGCCTGGTACGCGCCCACGGCCTCGAGCGTCCGGCGCACGTCGCCGATGAGCTTGCCCTTGGTCGGGTACGAGCCGAGCACGCGCACAAACTTGCAGAACTCGCGCAGGTGGCGCAGTGCGTTCACAATGTTCTCGTCCGTCTGGCGGCCGATAATGTCGACGTAAAAGAGGTACTTGTACTTGCGGCGGTCCATGCTGCCGTCGTCGATCGCGAGGTCGAGCGACTCGGCCGTCTCGCCGTACTGGCGCGCGGCCGACGGGCCCCACGGGCGGCTCTCGATCTTGGACAGGTCAATGTCGCGCAGGGCAAAGGCCGACAAGGCCTTGTAGAGCTGGCCCTTCTCGTTGCTGTCCTGGAAGGAAAAGACGATCGAGGTCTTGAACTCGGTCGTGGCCGTGGCGTCCAGGCCGATCTCCTCCTTCTTGGCGAGCAGCAGGAAGCGCGTAAAGTTGCTCTCGTCATCCTCCACGTTGCGCTCGAGCACCTGCAGCCCGTAGTACTCGGCGGCCAGGTCGCTGGCCACCGCGGCCGTGTCCTTCCACTGCTTGTCGGCCAGGATCTTGGCGCTGCCGGCCGTGTCGTACTCGGCGCGGGGCACGGCGCCCATCTGCTCGATCGTGTGCGCGCACTGCGCGAGCGCCTGTGGGTGGCTGATGACCGTCTTGATGTCGCTCTTGGCCACGCCGGGCAGCGCCAGCAGCGAGTGCTCCACGCGCAGGTCGTACTCGCCCACAATGTGCAGGTCGTACTTGAGCAGCAGGTCGTAGTTGGCGTGGATGCTGCCGCCCAGCGAGTTCTGGATCGGCAGCACGCCGAAAGCCGCCTCTCCGCGCTGCACGGCCAGGAACGCCTGCTCGAACGACGGGTAGCCCACCGCCACGACCTTGGCCGACGACCCGAGCAACTGCCGCGTCGCCTTCTCCGAGTACGCGCCGGGCATGCCCTGGTACGACACCTTGACCTCCTCGCCGCTCATCGCGCCGCTCTTAGTCAGTCAGGGGCGTAGTGGGTAGTAGTGCAGCGGCGGTGCGGGTATTTATAGGACTGGGGGATCCGTAGATTTTGTAGGCGTATGTGTGTGTGTCTCTTGTGCCCGCGCCGTCACTTTGGCGAATGAGCAAACACGGAGCCTGAGCGGCAGGTAAGTCAGCGTAAACCTTTTAGTGCAACGGGGGTACAGTACTGAAGCATGCGCTTCCAAACTCTCCGGGGGTATTACTCTTTTGTGTGAAAGGTACGTACCTGATTTGATCTTTGGCAATGTATGGTGCTGTGAGATGGTGACTTTGGGGTGCGTGGCAGTCATCTGACGTACAGAACAGTAGATGACGTCGACGCCATCAGAATTTTACGGAAACACCAAGCACCCTTTTCTTGCTTGCTCACATGTTGAACCTGGAGTGTACCCCTTCAGTGTTTCCCACGGCCGGGCGGTGGTTACTCCCTCCAATGAAGGCGGCGGCGGTTACGCCACCCACGCCCATGGGCGGTCGGTTCTCGCCGGAGAAGCCGCCGCCGCCGCCCCGTGCGTCCACTCGCGGCCTCCTGTCCGACCGCGCGAGGCTCCGCCAAGCATGCCCGTGTACGCGGCGATCACGCCGACGCTGAGCGGCGTCGAGGCGTCGCTGGACGAGCTCAACAACTCGGCCTTTTATGAGGACGTGCTGGCCAAGAACCCGGCGATGGCGAGCGCCATGGCCACGGGCACGGGCCACGCGTCGCGCGCGCACGGGGCGTCGTCGCTCGGGCGCTTCGAGCGGCTGTTCGTGTTCATGGTGGACCCGACGTCGTCTCGCGGCGCGTCCGTGTACAGCTTCTTCATCACGAGCGCGGCGTTCGCGAGCTGCTTCATGCTCTTCATGCAGACGCTGGACGGGCCGAACCAGGGCAGCGCGTTCCCCGAGTACCCGCAGCTGCCGACCAAGCGCGGGTACTTCGACTCGGACCTCGTGTTCACGGTCGTCTTCACGCCCGAGCTGCTCGTGCGCGCCATCATCTGGCCGTCCATGTGGAAGGACCACGAGTACCTCAAGGAACACGGGCTGCGGCCGTTCCTCAAGGACCTCTTCAACTGGTTCGACGTGGCCGCCATCATCCCCTTCTACATCGACCTGGTCTTCGGCGAGGATAAGAGCTTCGTCATCATGCGTCTGTGCCGCCTCCTGCGCATCTTTAAGCTCGCGCGCAACCACTCAGGTACGTACATTTTGCTGCGCGCGATCCGCGCGAGCCTCGCGCCCATCTCGGTCGCGCTCATCTTCTTCATGGAGATCGTCTTCTTCTTCTCGGTCGTCATGTACATGGTGGACCCGAACCTGGACCGCTCCAAGGCGGGCTTCTCGGACCTGCTCACCTCGGGCTACTTTGTCGTCGTGACCATCGCCACCATTGGCTATGGAGACATCACGCCCACCAAGGGCAACGTCGCCAGCCGCGTCTTCGCCGTCATGATCATGATGTCCGGCACGCTCTTCCTCTCCATGCCGCTCGCCATCATCGGCACCGAGTTCGACCGCGCGTGGAAGCAGCACGCCGAGAGCGTGCGCAAGCTGCAGGAGCAGGGCTACAGCGCCGGCATCGACGCCATCCTCGCCTCCTCGGCCTCGGCCTCCGCGGGCGGCAAGGGCGCGCTGCCCCAGCACAAGCACGAGATCCTCGTCAAGTACAACGCGCCCAACAAGCTCTACCTGCGGCTCGCGGCGCTCACGGGCGAGGCGTCGCTCATGGTGCAGGCGCTCTTCAACGAGGCCAAGTCGAGCGACATGAGCGTCACGAGTCTGCGCGAGATCACGGACGACCTCAAGCAGCAGACGGAGATCTGCTCGCTCAAGAGCGAGGAGCTCGGGGTCATGGTCGCCGACATGATCGTCGCGCACGTCGAGGAGGTCAAGGAGCCGCCCACGTGGAGGCAGTGGGCGCACACGACGCTGCGCGACAGCGGCTCGTCGCGCGCGGCCACGTGGATCTCGCGCTGGGTCAACCTCTGCCTCATTTGCAGCATGATCGTCGTCGTCTTCCAGACGATGCCCGACCTGCAGACGTACGGCGAGGCGACGGTACTGTGCGAGCGCAAGGTCGAACTCTACTGCGGCGGGGTCCACGGCCTGGCTCCTGGAGGGGACGACCCGGGCTGCTTCAGCGTCGACCAGCCGTCGCAGCGCCTGCGCTTCGGGTGCTCCGACGCCGATAAGCGGACGGACGCGACGTGCTTTGGCTACGGACGCAACTTTGGCAGCGCCAAGCCGGCTGTCGGGCTCTCGTGCAGCAACAGCTCGGACGTGTCGCTGGTCGCAAAGGTGCCGCTGAGCAAGCTCGACGCGCAGCACGCGTCGCAGGCGCTCGAAGACAAGCTGACGCTGGTGAACCCGTTCCGCGTCGACTCGCAGCTAAGCCTGAGCGACCGCGACTTGAGCGTGTGCAAGAAGTGGGAGTGCGACAACCGCCACGTGACCTTCCTCGAATTCGGCAACGCGTACGTCGCGGCCGAGTACATCTTCACGCTCACGTACCTGTTCGAGTTCAGCGCCGCCGTGTTCGTGGCCGCCGACAAGCGCGCGTTCTTCAAGAACCCGCTCGTGTACATTGAGATGGCGTCCTTCATCCCGTTCTTCGTGTACGAGGGCCGCCGGTTCTTCACGTCGACGGACCCGATCTACGTCATCCCGCCGGGCTCCCAGGACTTCCTGACGTTCCTCCGCCTCCTGCGGCTCTCGCGCATCTTCAAGATCCAGCAGAGCATCCCCGTGACCAAGGTGCTGTGGGAGTCCATCTCCAAGACGTCGACGCGGCTCACGATCCCGTACTTCATGCTCATGGTCGTCACGACGATCCTCGCCTTCATCATGTTCGAGATCGAAAGGGGCACCGAGTGCTTCTACGGCGAGGAGTGCATCGTGGCGGGCAAGAACATGACGTTCCCGGACGAGCTCGTGGGCTCGCCGCTGCACAAGCGCTTCTTGGTGAACGCCAAGGGCAACATCTCGACCTTTGACGACTTCTTCTCGGCCTTCTGGTTCGTCATCGTGACTCTCACCACGATCGGCTACGGCGACATGGAGGCCGTCACGACGACGGGCAAGCTGGTCGCCGTCATCGCCATGATCTTCGGCGCGTGCTACACGGCCATGCCGCTCACGCTTGTCGGCTCGCAGTTCAACAAGAGCTACCGCGAGCACAAGCGGCGCGAGGCGCTACTGCGCACTAAGCTCGAGGTCGGCAAGCCCTACGTGGTGCAGGAGCACGAGTTCGAGCTCTGGGCTGAGTTCGCCAAGAACGAGGCCTTCACCGTCATGCTGCGCCGCGTGACCGAGGAGCTGGACCCGCTCGTGGACGAGATGGACCAGCAGGAGACGATCGACGAGGAGAACCGCGAGCGCACCATCGAGATCGCCACGGAGCTCAAGAAGCTCGTGTACGCTCAACGGGTACGTACGGATGGATGCTGTTGGCTACAACAGGTCACCGACTCACGCGTGGCCGTGCATGGCATGTGGATAGCTGGCGGTGATGCAGATCAGCACGATCATTAACTACTTGCGGCGCGAGGGCATCCGCTTGGCTGAGCAGCAGGTCATGGCGCTGCAGAGCGTCCACTGACTGGCTCTTCAACGCGTTTGCTTGAAGTTCATACAAAATCCGACTATAGCGTATCCTCAAGAGACGTTTGCCTCTCATTCAAGAAAAAGAAAAGAAAAGAAAAGAAAAAAACTTTTGCGAGCAGCGGTACTTGTCGTATGCGCGGCTAAATACGAAAACCTGAGGCCGGCAGCAGGTCAACGCGCTTCTCGCGCAGCGCCTTGTGGATGGGCACGACGTTGTCGATGCCGCGCGCCTCGGCCTCGCGCAGCGCCTGGCGCGCCACCTCCTGGAAGCGCGCGCTCTCTCTGTCGAGTGCCTGCTGCGCCTCCTTCTGCGCCAGCCGTTCGCGCTCCTTGCTCTCGGCCAGCGCGTGGCGCCGCGCGTCGGCCTGCTGCTTCTGCTCGGCGGCGAGCTGCAGGCTGCCGAGCCGCGCCTCCTGCTCCTCCTGCTTGGCCTGCGCCTCGACGCGCGCGCCGAACTGCGCCCAATGCGCCACGTCCTCCGCGGCGCGCGCGCGCTCCTCCTCGCGCGCGACCTGCTTGCGCTCGAGCTGCTGCTGGCGGCTGCGGCGCGTCGCCTCCCGCTCGGCGACGCGGTGGGCGGCGCGCGCCTGCAGCTCGCGGTCCTGCTTGGCGCGCACCTCCTCGCTCTGCGCCTGCAGCCGCGCGTCCTGCTGCTGCTCGAGCTTGACGAGGTTCTGCACGGCCAGGTCGATCATGCGCTGCTTGCGCGCCTGCGCCAGCGCGCGCTTCTCGCGCTGCAGCGCGTCGCGTGCGGCGTCTCGCTGCGCCTTCTTGGCCGCCGCCTCCTCGCGCTGGCGGTCCTCCTGCGCCTCCTTCTCCGCCTGCGCGTCGCGGAACGCGCGCAGACGCACGTTGGCCAGCCGCGTCTCCTCGCTCGACTGCCGCGCGCGCGCGCGCCGCGCGTCCTCCGCGCGCTGCTCCTCGAGCGCGTCCGCCTCGGCTTGCGCCTTGGAGAGATCGCCCTCGCGCTTCTCCTGTGGACGCCAGGAGGACGGACTCGGCCGCTTTCGTCAGGACACACAGCGGCATCTACTCGCTGACAGACAGGGCGCGGCGCACCTCGCGCAGCTCCGAGATGTAGCGCTGCTTGTACTCTTCGAGCTGCTGCTTCTGGGCCGTGGCGAGCTCCGCGAGCTGGCGCTGCTGGCGCTGCTGCTGGCGCAGCTCCTCCTCCTCCCCGCGCAGCACGCTGTCCAGCACGCGCTGGTCGTGCGCGCGGCTCACCATCCGGTCCTGCTCCGCCAGCATGCGCTTCTCCTCGAGCTGCAGCGCTCGGTGCTGCGAGCGTGGCAGCACAACACGAGCGCGTCGGGTCAGTACAGGTAGGTAGGCGCTCGCAGCCAGACGTAGTGGCATGGGCCGAGGCGACGCACATGCACGACGTCCGCGAGCAGCTGCTTGCTGCGCAGCGTCTTCATGCGGTCCGTCTGCTCGTACAGCAGCGCGTTGGCGCGCTCGACCTGCCTCGTGCGCGCCTCTCGCTGCAGCTGCGCCTCCTCCTCGTCGACGCGGCGGCGCACGAGCTCCTCGCGCTCCTCCTTGTCCTTCTTCCAGCGGTCCTTCTTCTGCCGCGTCGCCTCGAGCGTGTTGGGCCACGCGGCCGCGCGCTGCTGCGACTGGAGCCGCGTCGCCTGCCGCCGCGCCTCGCGGTCACTCTGCGCCGGCGGCGACACGCTCGCCATCATGCGCTCGAGCTCGTCCGCCGACACGGTCGTCATGGACGCAGGGGGCGGCGCCATGCTCAGCTTGTCGGTCGGTCGATCGCTCTCTCGGTCGATCGATCGGTCGCTCTCTTGCGCTCTCTATTGCCAGGCGGCTGGCTGACCTTGCCTTGCTGTGATCGGCTAGGAGTAGTGGGCAGTAGTAGTCGAGACGCGGGTGATGGCGGCGCAAAATAGATGCGCGCCCGCCATCCAGCGTCTATTTTGCGCCGCTCAGCAGTTTGGGTGTTGAAGACAAGGTTTCAGCCAATGATGCCGCGTATTCACAGCTTTAGCCAATGAAAATAGCTTATCAATAGTTGATCAGCCAATCCAATCACGCGAATACCGAGCCAACTCAATCTCAATGGGCACTTCAACTAGGTCTGCACAGTTAGAGGCTTGTTGTAGCAATAAATCGCTCCCTTGGACAGCCTCAGCTCAGGCATTACTGGTACTGGCTCCGCAATGCTGCTGGGATGCAGGCTTTGTGTGCATGTAACCACGTAACAGGTGAATTCAATTGTATAGTGAGCACTGGTAACGCGCGTCGTGGGTCCCTTGGCGCGATCTTTGAGCCCACTCGCTCCTCAATCCAGCAGCCAAGAAGGACCTCCGCGCCAGCCCAGTCATGTCGGGTCACTGCCGCACCTTCTTGCTCCCAATGCCGCGCGTCTGTCCGGCGCTGCTGCCACCGCCCAGCCCAGCCGCCGGGTGGTAGTGGCGCACTTCCGTGACCATTCGCCGACGGATCTCCGCCACGCTCATCTTCTTCTCGTCAAAGTCGAGCTCGATGGTCCCAGGCGCCACGATCTCCTCCTCGAGCGACCGGATGCTCGCCAGGTACTTGTGCGACAGCGCCTCGTCGAGCGTCGCGCGCTTGCGCGGGTTCATCTGCAGCATGCACGTGAGCAGGTCGATCGCCTCGGGCTCAGCGCCCGGGTACATCTCCTGCAGGTTCCGCCGCGGGCGAGGGGGCAGGCTGCGCAGGTAGAACTGCACGTCCGGGTCGGCAATCTCCGCAATGTCCTCCTCGTCCATCGTGCCGAGCACGTCCAAGATGGTGTTGAGCTGGTCGCGACTGTCCTGCGGGAGCGCCACCTGGCCGGCGCCAGGGCTGAGCGGGAAGCACGACACGCCAGGGAACAGCGGCTCGCGCTGGTAGTGCGACGGCACGCTGCTCTTCTGCATGCTCAGCAGCTCCGCAAAGATGCAGCCGACCTGTGGACACCAGCATATCGTTCATACATCACGCAGTAAGATGACATGGCAACATGATTCGAAGTGAGCGGGCGGGAGAAGGACGTACCGACCACACGTCGATGGCAGCCGAGTAGTCGTGGTCGCGGAAGATGATCTCGGGTGCGCGGTACCATCGCGTGACAACGTGCTCCGTCAGCTGCCGCTGGATACGCTTCGCCGGCGTGCGCGGGTGCACGCCTGGGCCTTGCAGGGTGCTGTCGTCGGGCACCGCCGCGTCCGTATCATCAGCGCCCACACGCTTGCGCTTCCGGTTGGTTGATAGAGACGCCGAGAGGCCGCGCGCGAGGCCAAAGTCGCAGATCTTGATGGCCACCGGCGACAGGTTCAGCAGCACGTTTGCCGGCTTCAAATCACGGTGCACAATCTCGGCCGAGTGCATGTACTTGAGCGCCTTGAGCAGGTCGAGCAGCAGCCAGCGGAGGTGCTCGGCCGTCAGGAACTGGGGCGAGTGCAGCAGCTTCTCGAGGTCCGACGGCAGGTACTCGAACACGACGAACAGGTCTTGGAAGCGGTCGAGGTCTCGCGGGGCGATGATCTCGCGGATCTGCACAATGTTCGGGTGGCGCAGCTGCCGCACGATCGTGAGCTCGCGCAGGATGCGCTTGGCGTCGATCGGGTCCGAGAAGACGTTCTGGATCTTCTTGATCGCCACGATCTCGCCCGTCGGTAAGTGCTTGCAGCGCACCACCTGGCCGTAGCTGCCCTGGCCGAGCACGCACTCGATCGAGTAGTTGGGCGCGATCTCCGCCCAGCCCGGGACCTTGAGCGCATTGGACGTCACAACCGAGACGGGCGCGGAAGACGTGGGGACTGGCACGGCGGCTGCTGGTGCGACAGGCGCGGTCTGATAGGGCGCCATCGCTGAGGCTGGGTGGGTCGTATGCATGATCTGCGAGTCGGAAGCTGCATGGGGTCGGGTCATAGGATCGCGAGATGGACATTCCGAGCGTCAGTACGCGACTACCACCCGCTCAGTCATCCCACGTCACGGCCAGTAGCAACGTACGCGTGCCCTGGCTCGGATCGAACGTCGCGGGCGTCTCAACGGCGGCCGACGCGTCCTTGCTCCTGTCGACGATCGAGAGCGGCAGGCCGCTCAGGTCCTGCGCGACGACCAGCATGCCCTTGCCCACGGGGTTCCCCACGAGCGGCGAGCACGCGCACAGCAGCGTCACGCGCCGCTGGTCGCGCGTCACCAGGTCCAGAAGCACGCTCGGTACGGGCACGCCCTGCACGCAGCGCGCGTGCACGTCCGCGAGCACGGCGGCAGTCGGCGGCGGCACCAAGTAGGGCACGTCCTTGACCATGGCGCGGCCCGCCATCTCCTCGCGCGCGTACCCGCTGAGCTTGACGGCCGCGTCGTTCCACAAGATGACGCGCGCGAGCTCGTCCACGACGAACACGAGCGAGCCCGACGTGTAGAGCGACTTGCCGAGGCTCGCGAGGCTCTCGCTCGTCGCGCAGTAGCTGTCCACGGCCGCCACGAACGCCTGCAGCGCCGGCAGCGTCGTGTCCTCGAAGCGCTCGCCCACCGTCTGCTGCTGGATCTTGCGCACGACGCTCGTGCGCGCGCCGCTGAAGGCGCCCGGGCCGGCGGCCATGCCGCTGCCAAGGTGGCCGGGAGGGTAGGCGCCTCCTGCGCCCACTCCGGACGGCGGCGGCGGTGCCATTTGGGACGGCGCGAAGCCCATGGCGGCCGCAGAGCCCGCGGACGAGCGGCCGCTGTCCGGGTCCCCGCGCAGCGCCGCCTTGTCAAAGTGCACCGAGTGCTGCCGGGGCAAGGCGCCGCCGTTCGCGAGCGCCTTGTTGCCGTTCATCGTGGCGCCGCGGTGTATAGCTCGAAGCGTACAGGAGCGGGGCGTCTCGGTCGGCTTGGAGGACAGACGCGCGCGCGTTTGCCGGTACAGGCGAGGAGCACGATAGAGCCATTAGCACGTGACGACAGCGGCATAGAAAGCCGTTGGCGGACGGCCACGCACCTTGGGGTCGCTGGCGATCGGACTTGCCGCTACGAACAGCGACGGGCCGGGGCGGCAGCTCGCGAGGATCGATCGCTTCGCCTGTAGCTAGCGCTTGGACAGGATACGGAGCGCCTCGGGCGTCGGGAGGGAGGCGAACGCGTCGCGATGCTGCGCGGCGGGGTGTTGAGCCTTGGCGAGCGGGAGGAAGTTTGGAGGCCGCCGGCGTCCACTTAGTGGACGCTAGTAGTGGACGGCAATGTCCCGAGTATATACAATGAGTGAAACGGGAGAGAAGTCGGAAGTCGGCGGACGGGATAGGTGTTTGTGCACAAAGTGGACACTAGGGTTCGGGTAAAGTATTGTCTATTGAAATCACTAGGTGGACGCGTATTAGGTGAGTAAACAACATCACCTATACCTACACGGTGTACGTGTCGTCGCGCTTTGTTACGGTTGGTATGATCAATAAGGTAAGGATAACGTGTGTCTTCTACATGGCGGACTCGTCACTTGGGAGCTCCTCAGCAGCGCTCAAAGATCTTGTAGAGCTGCGTCAGGCACGCGATGGGCACGATCACACTCGCGTCGTTCAGGTCGCTCGGAGGGCAAAAGGCCGTCGCTTTGGCGGCAGGGAACACCACGTGCTCCAGCGCGAGGGCCGCGCGTCCGGGGGTCGACGGGTACCGGACCTCGGCGTACCAGCGCGCAAGCGCGTGGGCGACGCCCTCGAAGCACGGCTCCTCTTCCTCCCAGTTCACCTCGGTGGCCAGGTAGAAGATGAACTCGGGCAGCGAGTGGATGGGCGGCTCGTGGTCCGGGAGGATGCGCGGCAGCGTCCGCAGCATGCCCTGCAAGAACACAGGCCACCATCAGTTCTCAAGCAAGAGAGAGAGAGAGAGAGACTGCCACTGTCGATCCATCAACTCGCCTTACCTGGGCGTCAATGTCGAGCGCAAAGTACTCGGCGAGCATGGGGCCGTTGGCGACGAGCAGCGCCTGTATCTCCTGCGCGAGCTGGTCCTTGGGGCCGTCCTCGGCGTCGTAGCCGTTGCGCGGGTTGTCGAGCGCCTCGAGCACGCACGCGGCGATCGGGATGGGCTCCTGCAGTTGGATGGAGCGCAGCTCGCCGAACTGCTGGAACACGCGCTGGTACATGACGTGGAACGCCACCTGCTCGTGCCGGACGAGGTACAGCTTGGTGCGGTGCTGCACCAGGCTAAAGTCCGCGTTCACGAGACCCACAAACGTGTGCTCGCGAAACAGCTAGTAGGAGTAGCGGACGGTGACAATGGAGACTGACGGTCAGTGGTGCTGGGCAGTGAATCGTACCCGGGCTATAGTGCGTACCTTGGCGAGTGCTTTGCTCTTCCGAAGCTGGATGCGGTGCTGGAGATTCTGCACACTCGTGAGCAGCTGCGGACTCTGCGTCGGCTCGACGCTGCTCCGTCTCTCGTCGTCGTCTTCATTCTCAAGCTCGGGCTCTGCTCCAACAACACGAGTTAGCATCACGCTGTGCGTGTTGTAGATGGTTCGTCCCCGACCACACCTTCGGACGATTGCTCCATGGCGTCCGCGAGCTTCCGCTTCCTGGATCTCGTCGTCAAGTCGACTGTCGGCGGGTTCCCGTTGCTGGCTTCGAGGCCCTGACCGGCATCCTCTTGGCCAAGATGGTCGTCGCTTTGACTCGTTTGGTCGGGCGACTGCGACAGTGTCGGCTGCGATCGCTGGGAGTCGAGGTAGAAGAACTTGTCGATCGTGCTGGCGCGGTGGTCCGTCCGCACCAAGCGCTGAGGAGCCTGTACCCACCGCGGCGAGGGCGGAGGAACGTTAGGTTAGCACTTCAGACTCTGCAACCAGCTCACCACGCGGTCGTACCTGCGATGCCTGGTACTTTCGCGACGGAGGCGTCGGCTTTTGGCTCAAGTCGAGCTCGACCGCTTGGCTCTCGTCTGACGTGCGGTCGCTTTTGCGTCTCTTGTCGACCACGCTGCTGGATTCCTTCTCGCCTTCACTCGCTTCGTCCTCGTCGCTGCTGTCACCGCGCGTCGTTTCCTCCTCTTGCTTTGCAGACTTGCCGCCCGCCTTCTTTACATCGAAGCCCAGCATTGAAGTGATGGGCTGCACCGAGAAACTGCGGCTTTCGTTGCTGCCTTTGAGCTTGGCCTGTATCGCCTGTGCGATCGAGTCCACGATCTCTTCCTCGTGCAGGAAGTGGACCTGTTGAGGTATGCGTCAGCTCACGGGAGCAAGCAGACGAATGAATAGACAAACAAGCCTAACGCCACGCACCTCTCTCTTGGTCGGGTGCACGTTCACGTCGATATTGCGCGCCGGCAGCTCGACGCTCAGATAGACGAATGGGTGCGTGTGCTTGGGCAGGTAGAGCGAGTACACGTACTCGCACGCGCGCTTGAGCGCCGGGCAGTCGACCAGGCGGTTGTTAATAAACAGGATGAAGCTGCTCTTCTTGAGACTGGCGTGACGGGACAATCGACAAGAGAGGCGTGTCAGTGGCGGTCGGAACCACTCACTCTATGATACATCTCTCTCGTTTCGACCGAGAACGCACTTGTAGTTGGCGTTGCTTATGAACCCGCGCACTTGGTGGTAGAGGTTCATGGTGGAAGTCGACGAAGCGCTCTTGTCCAGCGAGAAGGCCAAGAGCTCGTTCGCGAGCTTGCTGCCGTAGATGGCGCGCAGGACGTCCAACTGGGACATGGTTTGCGTCGTGTTTACATCGCACGACGCCTCTCGATGCTGCATTTGAATGGCCACATTTGTACATGGTTGTGACGGGTTAGCAACCAGCGACTCGAGGGAGCCGATAAGGTGGCATAACTCCTCACCTTCTTGCACACGAAGCCGACGTTCTTGGCGCCAAAGTGGATGGCGTACTTTTGAACCACGTCGAGGATGCGCTGGTACTGCTCAGACGTGTTCTTGAGTGCCTGTCGCCGCGTGTTGAGGTTGTAGAACAGGTCCTCCACCTACAGCGGCAGCGCCGAGTTAGAGCCTGCCGACGAAACATTATGCACACATTTGGTGGCATCAGTCAGACCAGTATAATGGTGCCGTCTTTGCCAGCACATGGCGCCGGGTCCGCCGACGCGCCAGGCTTCTTGGCGACCAGCTTGCCGTCTCGGTACGACGCCCTGTGGGAGGTGTGTCATACAGGGGATAGTGAGCCATCAGTAGTTAACCCCGTGAGCATGGGGAGAGGCCGCGACGGACTTGTAGGCGCATGGCTGGGACGCCGTCTTGGATGTGATGGTAACGTGCGCGACGTGCGAGACGCTGGCGAGCGCTTCACCGCGGAAGCCGAACGACTGGATCTCGCGCAGGTCCTCGAAGGCGCGCAGCTTGCTGGTCGTGAAGCGCTCGCACACGATCGGCAGGTCCTCGCGCAGGATACCGCGGCCATTGTCCTGGATCTGCAACAGCTTCATGCCGCCCTGGCTCACGGCCACGGACACCTGCGTGGCGCCTGCGTCCAGCGCGTTCTCCAGCAGCTCCTTGAGGGCGTTCGCCGGCCGGTGCACCACCTCGCCCGCCGCGATGCGGTTCACCACCTCTGCGCTCAGGCGCTGGATGCGCGGCACGGGCGCCGCCGGGTCCGCCATTGCCGTCCGTGCGCCGTCCTTTTCGCGGCTTTCTACGGTCTGGCAGGGGTGCCGCTCCATAACAACAAGGCGTTGCCGCCAAAAAAGTCAAACGATTCAAAGATTTGGCGCCAAAAAAGACAGGAAAAGCGTCACGCAATAAAAGGTTACACTCGGGTTACAGTTAGGGTACGTGAGATCAGAAAGCGAGATCGAGCACGCGTGTGCGGTGAGGATGGCGCCGGCGACGCTGCGCTTCCGAGTGCGCAAGGCGTCCAAGTACCTGTTCGACTGTGCAGGCGTGGACCCAGCGGACGCGGGCGAGCTGCAGCGCCTCGCGCTGGTGTCGGTGCGCGCCGAGGAGATGGCGGCGCTCGGGTATTGTCTCAATACGATTGTAGTTCCTCGCGCCGTCGTGACGGCCGTGGCTGGCAAGCGCTCGACCGCGGGTAGAGTGGTGACGCGCGTGGGTGCGCTGCTGGCCTGCAGGATCGAAGACGTGGACGTACGCAAGCGCCTCGGGCTTGGAGAGGTCGAGAGGCTGGTCGCGTGCTGCCAGCCACCCGTACGTTTGAGTGAGCAGGGCGAAAGCAGCAGCTAACCCCTCGAGGAATCGTCTTGCTGTGTTTCGTTAGCCTCCTCAACTGACGGACTAACTTACCGTGGGCGCCCAAATCACCAGCCGCCGGACGTCGTGGTAGCGCCTGCGACCCAGAAGCACCGATCGGAGTTCGAAACGTTCGCAAAGTACTTGAATGACCGCAAGCGGGTGCGTTGTCTGCACTCAGCTCCTGTAGTAGTAGTCTACTACTAGAGCTAACCGCTACTGTCTGCTGTTCGCTGTTGCTTGGATCGGCCAGGCTGGAGTCGCGACGCTGGCTGGCGGCCTCTTGCTGGTGCTGGTGCCGCTTGCTGGCACCCACAGGTTCCTCCGTTGCGTGGTGGTCAAGGCGGCGACGACGGCGGCAGGAGATGGCGTTGTGGCCGTGTCGGCGTCGTCCCTGCCAAAGAAACGCCCGCCACCGGCGCCAGCAATCCAATTGGACAAGTCGCCAGCAGCTACACAGGCGGCTCCTTCCAGTGTTGCTGACACTGCCATAGCGGCGCCAGCTCGAGGGAAAACTAACCGGAAGCGACCGCGTCTTGAGCGCACAGTCAGCCCCGGAGGAAGCGCAGAGAGGCCAATTGCGGACGTTGCATCGGTGACAGCAGCAACAACAAACTCTGATCAACCCTCGCCAACGGAGCCCGCGAGCAAGAAGGTCGAGAAAACTCGCTATCAAACACGTCCACGTCGTCCCTGCATAGTATAATAGCGCGGTAGTAACTGGGACTGCCGGTGTTGACTCCCCACAGGCGAGTCGTACAGCTCAAGGGGCCGTTGACTTGAAGTCTGCATGCCCGGGCGTCGCGACGACCAACGCGCTGAGATGGCGGTCGAGGAAGGCGCTATTCACGCAGCTACGGTGCGTTGTAGGCGCTGCTTTTGATCTGTGAGGTGGTGTGGTGCGCGGAAGCTTACGCCTCCGTCTGGGGACGTACAGGCACGAGTCCAACGCCTTCCACTTGCACCACTCCACGAGGCTGCGCAAGTGGCGCGAGCGGGCAGCGCCTCCACCGTAGATCGCTGCAAAGCGCGGGGCAGGGGAACCCTTCGCCACGCTTTGCAGCTATCCACGGCGAGCCCGGTGCAGTCAGCGTTGCCACGGCGTCCGCCTGAGCGTCGCGGCAACGCTGAGTGCGCCGGCTTCGTCACGAGGCTAGGCTCCGGTCAGCCTTGCGCTGCGTCCCGTTTCGCGTGCGGGCTGAACCAGGACGCGCTGTCCATCGAGTCAGGACGCGGCCACTAAGGGTATGGCCGCGCATACGTGCTTGAGGCGTGGCATTGACGGAGCCGCGTGTTGCTGCTGCCGGATGTAGCGGAGGCTCGGCGGCCGATCTGGAGCCTATGCCGCCATGTTCGTCAGCAGCAGCACGTGCGCTCGTGGGACCCTGGTCGTGAGCCGATCGACGAGTATATAATGGACGCCACCGATAGTCATTCCCCCCACCCGCCTCGCTCTCTTCTCCCTGTCTAGCTAAGCACCGCACCTCGCTGACTTGGTGTGGCGTCTGTCGGCTATGCGTCCCGCAGAGCCTCCATGTCCTTGAGCTCCTTCGGCACCTTGGACGTAAGGACTTCGACACCCGTCTCGTTGATCTACAGCACCCACCACCAAACACACAAGGTCAGACCGCCACACAGCCTTTCCTGCTCAGCACAAGTACGCACCACGACGTCGTCTTCGATCCGAATGCCGATGCCGCGGAACTCTGCGGGCAGGTTCAGGTCGTCCTTGGGCAGGTAGATCCCTGGCTCGATCGTGACGACCATGCCGGGGACGAGCGGCGCGCCGCGCGTCACGTGCGGCGTGTCGTGCGTGTCCATGCCCAGGTAGTGGCCAATGTGCGTCGGGTTGTACCGCTGGAACTCGGCCAGCGTATTCCGCGAGAAGCGCGCGGTGCCGGCGCTCTTCTTCATGATGCCGAACTCCTTCATGGCGTCCATCATGAGCGCGACCGAGTAGTCGTGCACGTTGTCGAGGCTCACGTGCTGCTGGCTCTCGATCTCCTGCTTCAAATAGCTAATGCACTTCTTCTGCACGTCGAGCACGAACTCGTACAGCGCCGAGTGGCCCGCCGGCAGCGGCCCGCCGACCGGCCACGTGCGCGTGATGTCGCTCACGTACCCGCCGGCGACCTCGCAGCCCGAGTCGACGAGGACGAGCTCGTTCGGGCGCAAGACGTCCCGCTTGGCCAGGTAGTGGATGACCGCGGCGTTGGGTCCGGCGCCGACAACGTTGGGGAACGCGTTGCCCAGCGCGCCGTGGCGCTTGCACGAGCCCTCGAACTCGGCTGCGAGCGCGCGCTCCGTCATGCCCGGGCGCGTGCGGCGCATCATGTCGATGAAGCCTTGGGCACCAATGTCGGCGGCCACGCGCATGCGCTCGAGCTCGCGCGCTGACTTGACCACGCGCAGCTGCTCCACGAGGAGGTCTCCGGCGAGGAACTTGTCGTGGAAGGGCTTGCTCGCGCTCAGGAAGCTCGCGGGGAAGCGGCCGCCGTCCGGCGCGAGCACGAACACGCGCTCGAGGCCCCGCAGCAGCTGCGCGAGCCCGACCTCGAGGTCCGTCACCTGGAAGGCCTCATCCGCGCCGTAGCGCTCGCGCGCCGCCTCGAGGCCGATGCGCGCGCCATCCCACTGCTCGCGGAGCCGGTCGCGCGGCAGCACGAAGAGCGCGAACGACACCTCGAAGCCGCGCTTGACCAGCACGGCGTGCGCGCCAGGCTCCTCGACGCCCGTCAGGTACAGGAAGTTCGCGTTCTGGTGGAACTCGAACGGGATGTCGTGCGTCATGTACTTGACGTCCGCCGCGCTTACCTGTCGCGCCGTCGATGGTACAGTACGTAGATACAGCATCCCTCGTGTTAGTGTACGGCGAGGCGGGGCATGGAGCCGTGTCCGACGGCGTAGGGAAGGACCGACGGCCACGTACGACGAGCGCCGAGTCGTTGGGCAGCACGTCGAACAGGCGCCGACGCCGCTGCTCGAACTCGAGCGCCGGGAGGCCTGCAGCACGTACGTACAATGAGTGCGCTGCTACTGTATAGCTTGAATTAGGCAAGGAGGTTGCGTGTCGCTCGCTGCCGCGCGTTTAACACCGCGATGAGCGAGCGCTCTTTCTTACCTGGCAAGAGGCAGTCGGGGGCGACCGCGAATGGGTTCCTGGGCGCGTCCGGAGCGTCGTCTGCGAGGCCGAGCGCGAAGGCCGAGCGGCCGCTCAGCAGGCGGCGCCCGCGCGCGGCGGTCCCGGGGAAAAAGCGGCCCGCGGGGACGCGCGCGGCCGCTCGGCGCGCCATGGTCACGCTCGCGATCATGGCCGTCGGTGAGGCTGATCGATGTATGGGCTCCAGTATGGTGAGTGCTGCACAGCACCACACGGAGGTTGGATCCTATTCAAGGTTGCGCAAAGGTTGCTCGAAGGATTAGGTTCAATGATAACGGGTTGTAACACATTTGTACAGTGCTGGCCAAAAGTATATGAGGTCGAGATTTTCGGTCGAAAATCCGCCTATAGGAGGTTTAGAACGCTGAAAATCACTGCATTGGCTCCCAAAATCGTGATTTTGACGCTGGCGGCATTTTTTTCCGCACTTG
>JAADXZ010000552.1:0-18309 GCA_023338055.1 Phytopythium mirpurense | reverse complement strand
GGAGTTTTGGTCGGATGGCAGCGATTCGACCTGCATTTGACTCGTTTCGTTGTGCTCGTTTCATTGGTCCTAAAATCGCCTTCAAAAGCGTCTAATTGACCAAAATCCGGCCACTTTTCGAGGTGGCAGTATAATATTTGCCCGCACTGTACTATTAAATTGCTGGAGTGAAAGTTTACTCCCTCCGTTCGTGTTGAAGAAGTGGCTCGGCACCACGGGGCACAATCCCTTGGCGTTCTACAATAGTCCTCACCTCCCTACACGTAGCTGGCTGCCGTCGCCTGCGGTGCCCCGGGGCCTCGCGGGTAGGCCGGGAGCGTGTCGGGTGGCCCGAAGCTGCAGCTGCCCGGCTGGTAGCTCTTGACGTGGGTGGCCATCTGTGCGATCGAGCAGCAGGAGCAGCAGAGCGAGACCCAGAAGTCGCCGCAGCAGTTGCCTGGCAGCTCGAAGCGGTCGCGGATCTTGGCGCGCAGGTGCCACACGAACACGAACACGACCACCTCGGCCGCGCACGAGACGGCGCTGTACACGTGGTAGGCGGTGCCGTAGTCCTCGTCGCCGTGCCAGTGCCCCCAGTAGTTGTCGTAGGCCGAGTCGGCCCAGTCGGTCGAGTTCTCGTGGCGGTAGACCTCGTACGAGAGCAGCCCGCTCATGGCGCACTGCACGGCGACCACGACGAGGAGCGCGACGAGCGTGGCGGCGTAGGGCGCCACGCCCACGCGCGAGGCGGTCTGCGCGAGCGAGACGCACGGGCAGCACGTCGCCAGGAGGCAGTTGGGCACCAGGTGCGTGAAGCAGCCGCAGAGACCCGCCTCCCACTGGCCCACGCGGACGCCGTCGTCCGTCACGGTCGTGGAGCGCTCGTAGGCCACCGAGGGGCCCGCGTGGCCGCCCACGGGCTGCGCGAGCGGGGCCGGCGCCGGGTACGGGTACGCGAACGGGACGGCGTCCGCCAGCGGCGCCGAGGGCTTGGTCGGGGTGTTGGTCTGCATCGAGTTGGCGCGTGGAAAGAGATTGCGAAGTGGGAGCTATGGCTCTCGCCTAAGGAAGGCGCAGGGTGGAATGATGGCGACACGCAAAACCGCTATAATCGCGTTCTATTCCCAAATGTAGTCTATACAAAGATGAATAGAATATGTGAATATACCTGCATATTCGTATACATCATAAAAATACGTGTGCAGATTTTTTGAGCCCATCGCGTTGGCGGATATTTTGGCTGGATTATCCAGACCGTTTGACTCAAATGCATCCATCCTGCCTGCATCTGAATACAGAGTGCACAGTAGAACTGCATGAAGATCCACTCACGCCCCGCTCGGTCGTGGCGGCGGTCGTCTCTATTGGCGAGTACCGGACGAGCAAGCTCTGCTCCTGCTGCCATCCATGTGCGTCTCGAGCGCGCGCTCACGACCAGAAGAAGCGTCTGCGCTGTCCCTACCTGCGCCTGCTCAAGATCAAACTGTTTGGATTCCAGTATGTGTGTGTGATTCTGTAGGGTGCGGACACTGTGGAAGGGCATACTTTACAATACACGAGCCGCGCGTTGGCAGGATCTCCGCCTCGCCATCTTCGGCCCCTTTCAATCGTACTTGCAGTCGCTACTGTATGAATCTCGTTGCGTCAAGGCGAACCTCGTGGACGAACCTGCAGGTGCTTGCTCTCTCTCTCTCTCTCTCTTACTTGCTGCGACTTGAGGCCGAAGGTCGGATATAAGGAGATGCTGTCGGCCCTCACTTCATGCCAAACATGCGCGCCCTTGCGTCCGCCGACCGGTCCTCGCCGCCACTGCGAAAGACGCCGCCTTCGCTGCCAGGCGCGGCGCTGGCCGCTCCGCTTGCGGGTCCGCGCGCGCCGTTCCCGTTCCCAAAGTGGCTATGGGGCGGAGCAAAGCCGAAAGCCGATGCATGCTGCAGGTCGTCGAGCGCGCCGGCCAGGCCGCCTGAGGGTCCCACCGCGCTGCTGCCGGCTCCGACCGCGGCGCTCGCGTCCCCGCTCACATCTCCGGTCGCATCCCCGCCGCCAAACTCGACCTCGTTCAGGTGCAGCCGGACCTTGGGCTTGCGCTTGTACGTGTAGCCGATAAACTTGTTGAAGGTCAGCGGCCGGCCGTCGGGGCCGAACGCCGGCGGCAGCTCCGCGTCTCCTCCGTGCGGCGCCTGCCCGTCCGCGCCGCTCGCGTGAACGGCTGCGGGCGCTCCGTGCGGCGTGCCGTGCGCGATCTCTGGCGGCTCGGGGAACTCGTCGAAGTTGGACGTGATCTGCTGCACGAGCTGCTGGTACTGCGGGCCGCAGCGCTGCGGGTCGTTGGCCTGCAGCTGCTGCAGGATGAACTCGAACTGCGGGCCGCCGCCGGGCGGGACGTACGGCGCGGGCGTCCGCCGGATGCTGGCCCAGTCGAGCCCGTGGAACCACGGGTGGCGCTTGATCTCGTCCACGGACGCGCTGCCGAGGCGGTTCTCGGCGTTGCACACGAGGCGGCGGATGAAGTCGACGCACTGCGGACTCAGCCGCGCGCGCGCCTCGGGTGGGAAGCCGAACGACTGGCGCCAGTTGATGATCTTGCGGCACGTCTGCATGGGCTCGTCCGCGTAGAAGGGCGGGTAGCCGACGACGCACTCGTAGAGGATGACGCCGAGCGACCACCAGTCGCACTCCTGGCCGTAGCCCTTCTGCGCCAGCACCTCGGGCGCGATGTAGTCGGGCGTGCCCACCGTGCTGAAGGCCACCTGCCGGCTGCGCTGGAACGGCCGGCTGCGCGCCGCGTCTGGGTGCAGCGCCGCCTCGCCCATGGGCTGCTGGCACGAGGCGTCGGCCGTGTGCTGCGTCACAGGCAGCAGGTCCACACGCGAGTCCATCTTCTTGCACAGCCCGAGGTCCGTGAGCTTGAGGTGGCCGTGCGCGTCCAGCAGCACGTTGTCCGGCTTCATGTCGCGGTGGATGTAGCCCAGGTCGTGCACCGACTGGATGGCGAGCACCATCTCGGCCGCGTAGAAGCGCGTCGTGGCCTCCGACAGCGTGTCCTGCTTGACCAGCAGGCCCATGAGGTCGCCGCCGGGGAGGTACTCCATCACCATGTACAGCCGGTGCTCGTCCTGGAACGAGTAGTGCAGCGTCACGAGCCACTCGTTGTCGTTGTCGGCGCTCGCCAGGATGTCGCGCTCCGCCTTGACGTGGCCCACCTGGTTCTTCATGACCATGGCGCTCTTGAGCATCGACTTGAGCGCAAACACCTCGCCAGAGTCCTTCTGCCGCACCAGGCGCACCTCCCCGAAGGCCCCGCGGCCGATCACGGCCAGCGGCTGGAAGTCGCCCACCGCCAGCCGCTTGCGCTGGTGCCGCATGCTCTGCAGCTCCTGGGACCGCAGCTCCTGCCGGTACTGCTCCTTGGCGCGCTCCGTCAGCCGCAGCGCCTCCATGCGCTGCTCCAGCGTGTTGCGCCGCTCGCGGCTCTCCTCGCGCTCGCGCTTCATCGTCGCGTACTTTTGCTCCAGGTACGCCTTGGTCGCCTTGGCCTTCTCGCGTGTCGAGCTAGAGATCATCCTGTCGATGCCTGTCTGTCTGCCTGTCTGCCTTCGAGGCGCTCCGAGCGATTGCGGAAAGAGTTCTACGCGTACAACGGCGAATCCGGCGCGAGAAGAAGCGCGAGGGAGGTGGCGACAGGGAGGAGAGCGAGCGCAGCGCCCACGCGCCGCCAGGAAACCACCGCGGGGGCCGCCGGAACGCGCGCCTTGCTTGGTACGAAGCCGCGATGCTTCTATTACGCTTGCGGCCAGCGACTTTTTTCGAGGAAGGGTGCGGGGAGGCTAGGGGTGACAAGCAACCGGTTTAATACCGTACCCATACCGATATTTTAATTGAGCCAGTATGCTACCGGTTCATTATGTGGATGTAACGATTTGACTGATTACCCAACGACCCGTAATTGATACCTTCTATTCTTTTAAAACCCAACTATTTGCCCTCGATTGTCATGGGTTCTTTCGAATTTCGCTTCTCTGTTTTTGTGCTTTTGGCGCTTGTAACACTTCCGCCTCGAGGCGCAAGCGCAATTGGGAACTGCGAAACTCAACCAGCGGCCCGAGCGGTCCGCTTCGCTCTCCCGCCGCCGCTTCCCCCCGCTCCCCGCGCGCTCCCCGCCGTCCTTTGCTGCGGCCCGCACGCGTCTCCTGGTCCTCCCGCGCCTCTGTGGCGGCTTTTCCCTACCCGAGAGGGTCCTCAGAGCGCGCACGGCGGCGCGAGACTCGGCCGCGTTGCCAGCTGCGCCATGATCAAGACGGCGACGTCTCCCACGGCGTCCGGGGCCCCGAGCGGCGCGGCCGGCGGCGGCAAGGCGCGGCCGAAGGCCAAGCCCAAGAAGGCTCCCGATGCGGACGCTGCGGACGCCGACAAGCAGAAGGCCAAGCGCCGGTGCGTGCCGTTTACCGTCGCCGTTCACCGTCGCAATGTTTAGGTACTAACGCAGCATGTGTGTGTGTGTGGCTGTGGGGGCATCTGCGCGCGCGCCACGTCCAGGAGCCGGCCGCCGCATAAGAAGCGCGAGGCGGACGACGCGGACGCGGACGGGCGCCCGTCCCAACGGCCCTACGCGTCCCCCGCACTAGCACACGCACTGCTAAGCCCACCGGACCTGCTCGCGTCGCCCAAGCGCCTGTACGAGGCGCAGACGGCGCACCTCGACCAGATGTACACGTGCGCGCCGCGGCTGCTGCCGGACGACCTCCAGGGCATCAAGAGCCTGACGCAGAGCGAGATCCAGAGCGACCTCAAGCGCATCCAGCGCTCCATGGCGGCGTTCGAGGCGCGCATCGCGTCGGTGGCCCCCGCAAGCGGGAGAGACGGGCGAGCCGCGGCGGCCGACGAGAGCGAGGACGACCTGGCAGGCATGCCCTACGGCAGCATGCTCCGAGACCGGCGCATGCACCGCGCGGACGGCGTCGTCACGCCGGAAGAGATCGTCGAGTCCGTCCCCGTCGCTCGCCGCGCCGTCAAGATTACGGAGCGCGAGCTGCGCGCGCTCCAGCGGGAGCGCGACGACCTCGAGCGTGACTTTATGCGGCTGCGCGCGACGTACGTATGGCAGGTTTGCGAGATGAAGCGCATGCAGAAGCAGCAGGACCGCGTCGTGCGCGTCTTAAGCCGCGACGTCACCCGCAAGGCCAAGAGCCTCGAGTCGAGTCGGCGGCGGACCAGCGCGCTGCAGGACATTATGACGGAGCTCGACGCGCGCGGGAGCGCCATTATGCGCTTGACGCGCGAGAAGTACCAGCTCGAGGCGCTGCTCCGCAAGCACAACGTCGAGCTGCCGGAAATGGAGGAGGTGTTTATCGGCGACCGCGTCAAGTGCTCCCCGTTCGGCTTGGGCCACGTGGTCGAGCTCGACGACGACGCGCGTATCGTGGTCGTGGACCTGGACGCGGGAGGGCGCGCGTACGTGCAAGAAGAGGACGTGGAGGTGCTGTCGTCCGAGATCACGTATTTAGAGGCCGAGCAGCAGCTGAAGCTCAAGTTGTTCGAGAAGATCGGCGCCCTCGTGCAGCCCAACGGCAAGTTCAGCATGCTGGGCGCGTCCACTCGAGGCCGAGGCCGCAACGTCAGCGACGGTGACGTGGACGACGACATGTCGGGCAGCGAGTCGCAGTCTACGGACGACGACGAGGAAGGCAGCAGCGACGCTGACGGTGGGGACAAGGACAGCGACGCGGCTGACGACGGACGTCGCGATGGCGGCGTGGAGCACGTCAAGAAGAAGCGCAAGCTGATTATGAACCCCGGGGCGTCCGGTGGGGCCAGCAAGAAGAAGTCCAAGCTGCAAAAGGTGATCACCTTCCCCGCGACGACGCTCCCGATCACTCCGTACGACCACGGCTTGCTCGTGAGTCCCCTGAGCACGCTGCCTGAGCGCGTCGCCGCCGTCGGTCCGTCCGCGCTGCAGTGGCTGCCGTCGTATCTGCCGAGCAACATGCACGAGTGGGAGCAGGAGCGGTACCAGTCGCTGCAGATGAAGGGCGAGATCGAGCGGCTGCGCTTTCAGCTGCAGAAAGCGGAAGGTGCGTGCTGGCTGGTTGGTGGCTGCAGCGCGCCTTGCAAAGGTGAGACCGTGGACTCATTGATCGGCGCGTGTGTTGCATGCCACAGCGGAGAAACTGGATGCCCAACAGCACGCGAGCGACCAGGTCGAGTCGATCAACCAGCTCGTTGTCCAGGTGAGTTCCCCGCGAGAAGCTCCGCCCTTCTGAGGGAGAGAGAGCTCACGCACTGACGTTTCTGTGGCCATGCGCCTTTGCATTTCAGCTCGAGAAGCTCCGTGAGAGCCACGGAGCGCCGACGTCCTCGTCCTCTTCCGATGCGGCAGCGTCTACGGAGGGCTCTGGTGGTGACCGCGTGTGCCCAAGCTGTGGCGCCGACTCAATAGGCATTAGCGCCCCGCGAAAGAACAGCACGACGTCCAACAAGTCGAGCAACGGAAGCAACGGAGGCGGGCGCAGCACGAACGCCCGCAAGGAGACTGCCAAGCGAAGTCGCGACAGCGGTACGTACTGCGTAGCCAGTAGAAGATAGTAGGTAGTGCGGCGCGAGGAGTTGTGTGCTCATGCCGACGCGCGTGGGACAGGTGGAGACGACGAGCCCGACTCGGACGAGGCTAAGAAGAGCGACGGTATTGGCCGGGAAGAGGACGCCCCGGCGCAGGACAAGGCCGGCGCCAAGTCGCAGGACGAGGAGGAGGACGACGGCGGCGACTCGAGTGACGCGGCATCAGCAGCGCGTACCACGCGGTCGCTCCGCCCGCGCCGGAAGGCGGCGGCCGCTACCGGGTCGCAGCCCAAGTAACCCGCTGCGAGTCGAGAGCCGAGGGCGCTGCAGCCGTTGGTCAGTTTTGGAATCCCGCCGCGCTTTGGGGCGATTAGAGGGCCGATCCGGCGCTGGACGCAGCTGCGACGACGCGTGTAAGTAAGAAGAAGCGAGGCGGCGTACCAAGCGGAGAGCGAACAGCGCGGCGTGTTTTCGTGTCGACGGCATGTAGGTCGACGACGGCCCCGAAGGCGCCCTGAGAACGTGCAGCTTGTGTCGGCGCCGAGGGCCGGCCGGGCGGACGGTTGGTTGGGGTGGGATGCAGGAGGCAGAGCAGGAGCGGCGACGGCAACGGGTCTCGCGCGGCAGTGTCTACATGACGACGCAGCACGAGTTGGTCTTCTTGGCCTGCTTGTAGAAGACCTTGGACTGGCTGCTCAGGTCCTGCGACTTTGACACGAGGTCGTCCAGCTTCTCGCCGCGCTCCAGCACGTTGTCGATGGTCTTGGACTGTTGTGGCATTGACGGCAGGCGACAGGAGACGGTCCGTCAGTCCCCATGCCACCCACCAAGGAGACGACAGCTCCGCCATCGCATCGACAGGGGAGGGTTCCTTCCTACCAGCACTGCGGTGGTCTCGTCCAGCTCCTTCTGGATGGCCGTGATCTTGTCGGCCTTGGACGGGTCCTGGTACTCTGTGATGGCCGTCGACAGCGGCGCGAACTCCTGCGGCGGCCCCGAGTACGTCTTCCAGCTCACGCTGCGCCAGTATCAGCCACAACGCAGCCTCAGTCAGGACGGAGCTGGCGCCACTCGAGGATACCAGTAGACAGACAGACGCCACGCCACGCCACCACGGGACGCACCCCTTCTCCTTGTCGAACTCGTCCATGAGCTTGTTGAGCACCGCGAAGGCCACGCGCGGAGGGTACTCCTGGTCGGCCACCACGATGCCCGACAGCCCGTCGCGGCGCACATACACGTGGCAGTAGTACTCTACGAGCAGCGCCGGCCGGGCGGTTAGCCAGCGTCGGCCCAACCTTCCCACTGGTACTACAAGTGCGACAAGCGCAAGCGCAAGACGCACCCTCGTGCTGCACCGACTGCCGCACGCCTGGCTGCGTGCGCTTGATGAACGTGCGGCTGAAGAAGTTGATCATCTCGCGCACCCTACATACAGCCCCACCGCCAATTGCGGCCGTCGTTAGGTCTCCGTCGGCGCCTCGCTCTCCCAAGGCGGCGGCCGCGAACAGTACCCGGAGCGCTGGAAGTAGCCGAAGGACGACACCTCAAAGGCGGACGAGAGGATCACCGGGTCCTGCTGCGCGTCGTGGCGCAGAAGCTCTGTGCGCAGCCACAGGGCTCGCGTCAGCGCCCGCTACGCTGGTTCCGAGGCCTGGGGACGTACCGATGGCGACGATCTTCATGGCGGCGGGGGTGGGGGGGGCGTGGAGCTGCTGCAGGAGCCGGCGAGGAGGGGGCGAATGGGCCGCGGGCGGGCGGGCGGGGACTGCTGCTGTTGGCTGTTTCTGGGTTTGGGATGTCGCCTAGTCGAAAAACTACAAAAGGAGGACAGGGAGGGAGAAGAAGAAGGCGGACAACCCAGTGACAAAAGAGGCTCCAACCTACTGACACTACGCTGACTATTGAGCAGTAATAGGTCACATTATGGCAGATAAAACGAGGATGTGGTCAACCCAAGAGGTTTCGATCAAGCACGAAGGCATCTCGTATATTTTGTAAAGTTTTCAAGAATACCTAAATATTGAAAGGCACTGTAATATATTATAATTATTACGAATTGGTGCTTGCAAAAATGATCTCATTCACTGATAATTTTTTTTGAGCACAGCCCACATTGCGCTGGCTCTTCCTGATTGGACCAAATTCAGCATTCGATGGAATCACTGCTTCGGTCACAAAACAACGCCCAACGTTATCCTAGGACATTACCGTAGGTTCAGAATCGCACCGGCATAATGAGCGGTCGGCCGTATGCGCGTAACCTGCGCGCGCCGTTCGCGGGCGCCACAGACCTGGAGGCGGTGCTTCCGCACACCTTCCGCGTCTCGGCCGCGCGCACTACCAGCAGCGCCAAGGAGCGCGCGATCCGCAAGTTCGTGGCTCCTCCAGCGGCCGAGCGAGTGGGGTTATTACAGTCGGTGGCGGCGGCTCCTCACGCTGTGTGTTGCTCGTGCGCAGCGCGATCCGGCGGCGGTGCATGGAGAAGAACTGGAAGAAGATGTTCAGTCTCAGGCACAGTCGACTCAGCAGGCAGCAGGAGGGCGCGCAGGAGCCCGCGGGCGGCGCGGACGCAGCGGAGAGCGAGGCGGCGGCGCCGGGGGCTGACGATAACGGTACGCTGACGGCCGAGGAGGCGCCGCAAGCGGGGGAGAAGAGCGAGGAGAAGGAAGAGGAGGGGGAAGAGGAGGCGGTGGCGGCGGCCAAGCGCCAGCTGGAGGTGCGTGGGCGGCGCGTTGAGGCGAGGCGGGCGAGGGGATTGCCGGACGCTCACGCTGCTGTGCTTGTGCCGCTCAGGAGCTCAAGCAGAAGCTGCAGGCGCTGACGGACCAGAAGCACGGCAAGTTCCTGCTGCTGAAGCAGATCCTGGTGCAGGAGGCGCGGTCCAAGACGAGCGGTCCTCCCGCCGGCGGCGCGGCCAAGAAGCGCCGGCTGGACGACGCGGGCGGCTTCTCCCCGCTCTCCAGCGCCGGCGCCGGCGTGGAACCAGCAGGGGCGGCCAGCAATGGTAACGCATCGGGATCGCAGAGCGGCCCGGCGTCAACGTCCGCAGCTCCGAGTGCGAGCGGTTAGCGGCGGTGGGGGAGGGAGGGAGGGGAGGGAAGGGAGGGCTCAATGACGAGATGAGGAGGCCTGCGACGTGTGCATGTATGGGGAGAAGGGGGTCGTACATAGCCCGAGGGCTCCAGTAGGAAGGTTTACCTGCGGTAACCGCTGCGCCTCTCGCGATCCGGTCGAAGCGCCGCGTCCTCGAAGCGTCACAACCTGTGGGGGCCTGCCTGTCGGGGCCCAACGCCCGGGCCCCCCGCCAAGTCCAGCCAAGTCCAGCCAAGTCCAGCCGAGCCAAGCAGCGCCCGCGTCCGCCCGACCCCCGCGGTATGAGGCGCCACCGAGAGCCAAGCGCCGGCGTGGGGCTGGAAGACGCCGCTACAGGCGGCGACAAGAGCGACGAGGTGTCGCCCGCGTCCGCCCCGTCCAGTGACGCCCACGGCGCGAGCGCGGCCGGACGAGCGGCCGGACGCGATGGGGACGCCAAGCCGGAGGAGCTCGCGCCGCCGGCCGCGCGGCCGCCGCCGCCGTTCGGCAGCCTGGCCGAGGCGTTCGGCTACGTCGTGTTCCTCGTGGCGCTCGTGCTGGCGACGGCCGTGCTGGACGAGGACCCGCAGGCGTTTTTCTTCGCCACGCGCGTGTCGGCCGCGCTCTCGGACCAGCTGTTCGCGGCGCAGGCGGAGGCCGCGGACGGCGCGTCCCCGGCCGTGCTGCCGCCCGTGTCGCTGGGCGGCATCCACGACCAGGCGCAGGCCTGGGCCTTCCTCTCGGGCCCCTTCCTGGACGCCGTCTACGGCGACGCGGCCGCGGCCAACGTGCTGCTGGGCGGCGTCGTGCTGCGCACGCTGCGCGTCACGCCCGGCTCGTGCGAGGGCCTGGACGCGGCCATGCCCGAGTACGCGGCGGCCGCGCCGCACTGCTACGGCGCCTTCCGCCGCGCCGCCGAGCAGACGGCGGGCTACGGCCAGGCGCTCAACGCCGCCAACGTGTCGGCCGCCGCCGCGTACCAGTTCGCGGCCGCCTTCTTCGCCGACGCGCCGCGCCCGCGCGCGTACGCCGACCTGCAGACATGCCGCGCGCGGTGCGCGGCCGCGTGCGCCGGCCGCTTTGGCGCGGTGGACGCCTTCCGGTACGCGGACCAGTGCGCCGCCGACTGCGCCACGCACTGCACGTGCGTCTACGAGCAGCCCGCGGGCTTCGCGCGCCTCTGCGCCGACCCGGGGGCCGGCGCGCCCGTCCCGGCGCCGCTCTACCCGTTCGCGTGGGTGCGCGGGGCGGGCGGGGACACGCCGCTGGGCGCGGCCCCCACGGGCGCGTACGTGGCGATGCTCCCCGCGGATGCCGAGGGCGCGCGGGCGGCCCTGGGCGAGCTCCGGCAGCGGCGGCTGCTGGACCTGGCCACGCGGGCGCTCGTCGCGGACCTGGTGCTCTTCAGCCCGGCCCTGCAGCTGCTGTCGGTCGTCCGCGTCGCGCTCGAGTTCCCGGCCACGGGCGGCGCGCGCGCGACGCTCTCGGACGTGGCCGTGCGCGTGCGGCGCTACGGCCCGCCCTGGACGCCCCGCGTCGCCGCGCGCGCCGCGCTCGAGGCGCTCGTGCTCGCGCACGTGGCCTGGCGCTGGAGGGCCCTGGCCCTGGCCCTGGCGCGCGCGCGCGGCCTGCGCGCGCTGGCGCGCCGGTCCGCGTGGCACCTGGTGACGCTGGCGCAGCTGCTCGGCTTGTCGCTCTGGGCCGCGCTGCGCCTGTACGAGAGCGACCTGGCCTACGGGCTCTTCACGGCCGCGGCGCCAGCGTGGGACGAGGTGCGCGCCGCGCTGCGCGAGGCCCACCCGCCGCCCGGGACGCCGCCCACCGCGCCGCCCGACCTGCGCCCGCTGGCCGCCGCGCAGTCCCTGGGGCGCGTCGTGGGCGGCGGCTGCGTCGCGCTCTCGTGGCTCAAGCTGCTGCAGTTCGGCGCCATGTTCCGCCGCTCGCACCTGCTGCTGCGCGCCGTCGCCCGCGCCGGCCCCGACCTCGCGTGGGGCCTCGCCGTGCTCGCCGCCGCCGTCTGCGCCTTCGCGCAGGTCGGCGTGCTGCTCTTCGGGCTCGACCTGCGCGCCTTCCGGTCGCTGCCCGCCGCCGTCGAGACCATGCTGCACGCCGTCGCCGGTGCCGGCGGCGGCCGCGCGCTCGACTACGCGCGGCTGCAGGCGGCCCACCCGGCGCTCGGGCCGCTCTTCTACGTCGGATTCTACCTGCTGCTGCTGCTCGTCGTCGTCAACGTCTTCTGGGCCGTCGTCAGCGACGCGTACGCGCAGACGCTGGCCGAGCAGGAGGACGAGGACGAGGAGCTGGATGAGGACGAGGGGCTGGACGCCGGCCAAGACGCCGACCGCGCGCTGGCGGCGGCCACAAAGGCGGCGGCGCGCGAGGCGGAGCAGCTGCGGCGCTACCCGTTCTCCAAGGGCGTCCGCGTGGCCGCCCAGCTGCTCGCGGCCGACGTGCGGCGCGCGCTGTACGAGCTGCGCACGGGCCGCCCGTTCCACGCGGCGAGGGTGGACCCGGTCCGTTCTTCGGCGCTCGTGCTCGGGGGCGCCAGCATGGAGCCCGGGGCGGCCGCGGCGCGCGCGGCGGCGTCCCGTAAGCTGGGTCGGCACGTGCGCGGCCACGTGGCGCGCGAGCTGCGGCGCCTCGAGCCCTCGCTGCGCGTCTCGCGGCGCGTAGACGCGCAGCAGACGCAGATCGACAGCCTGCGCGCGGCGCTCGAGACGGACGTGGGCGAGCGGCTGGCGGCGCTGGCCGAGAGCAGCGCGCGCAAGGCGGCGCGGCTGCAGGAGCTCGAGGCCGCGCTCGGGGCCATCGAGGGGCTCTGCCGGCAGCTCGTGGCCGACACGGCCTTTTTGCGCGCGGACGGCGGGGCCGACGGGGCGGACGGCAGCCGGCGAGGCTCGGGCGGGCGGGTGGGGACGCCGCCGGCCGCCGCCAAGCGCTCGGCGACCGGCAGGAACCCGAGCCTGTCGGCCGCGATCCTCGCCAGTCGGCAGCGCGAGTCGCGGCGGCGCGTGGACGGCGACGAGATCGAGGAGATCGCTCTGTAGCGGGCGGGCGGCGGGCGCGAGCCCTGAACACGAAGGAGCACGTGAGCATTGGATTGGATTGCGAGGGAGAGACTGCCGGTAGCTAGGACGACGCGCGGTCCGGCCCGCCGCGGGTCGACGGCCGCCGCGGAGGAGGCGCCGGTATCCGCGCGGGCTCGGACCGCAGCGCGCCTCGCGTGTCGTCCTCCTTGCCGCCTGGCTGCGGGGCCGCCTCGGCCCCCGATCCCCCGCTTGGAGCCGCCTTGGAGGAGGGAGACGGCGGGCGGGAGGGCGTCGGAGGACGGTGTGCGCTTGGCGCGGCCGGCGCGTGCGGCCGCCGGCGGAGGATGGCGGCGCTGCCGTTGGCCGACGTGACGACCGAGTGGCTCGCGAGCCCCGGGGCGTCCGCGGGGGCGGCGGACGCGCTCGGAGGCGCGCGGACGTGCGCCGGCAGCTCCGGCGTGGTGTCCACCGTGTGTCTCCGGTCCGGGGCGCGGCGCTGGCTGCCCAGCGCAGGCGGCAGCTCGGGCCGAGGCGCGTTCGCCAGCGGCTTGAGCGCCACCATGGCGGTGCTCGCGTGGCCGCGGCCGGCGTCGACAGAGGCGGCGGCTCCGACCGGCGTCCGCAGGGGCGCGTGGGGCCCCGAGAGCTGGCTGCCGTGCGCTGATGAGGACGCGGCGGACGGAGGGGTGGGCCCCACGCCGTGCGGCTGGCTGGAGAGGCCGCCCCCAGCGGCCGCGACAATGTGGCGGCCGCCGCGGACGGACCCCGGCCGCTGCGGCGGCGGCGGCTGCGCGGTCGGGACGCGCCTCGCAGTGGCCACCGCGTCGGACACTCGTCTGGCGGGCAGGGGCGCGTCTCCGGGCCGGGCGGCGGCCTCGCCGGGCGCTCCCGCCGGCCTCGAGGCGTACGCTCGCGCCGCCGAGAGGCGGCTGGCGCTGGACGCGCCCGCGGAGGAGGGCGCGGCGGTGGCCGCGGCGCCGCTGCGGCCCTTGTAGGCGCGCTGGAGCTTGTGGAGCAGCAAAAAGTAGGCGGCCGTGAGGCTGTTGTGCGCGTTCTGGCGCAGCGCCGCCTCCACTGCGCTCGTGTCGACGCCCAGGGCCTCGAGCTGCGCCAGGACGACGTCCTTGAGCACGCCGGCCGCGGACGGCTCCGTGGCCGTCACGATCGAGGGCGAGGACGCGGACGCCGTGGCGGCCGAGAGGGCTGTGACGCGCCCGGCGACCCAGGCGTGCTGGCGCACGAGGTCGAGCGGCAGGCGCTTGTCCGGGTCCGTCTCGAAGATGCGGCGCAGCAGGTCCTGCACGGCGGGCGAGAGGAAGGGCGGCAGCTTGTAGTCGGCGCTGAGGATCTTCTTGTAGAGCAGGCTCGTGTTGCTGTCCTCGAAGGGCAGGAAGCCGCAGACCATGGCGAAGAGCACGACGCCGAGGCTCCACACGTCGGCCACGGGTCCGCGGTAGAGCTTGCCCTCGATCATCTCGGGCGCCGCGTAGCACGGCGAGCCGCACGCGGTGCGCAGCAAGCGGCCGCCCTCGTGCGTGTTGCTCAGCCCAAAGTCGACGATCTTGACGGTCAGGCCCGCGCCGCCCGGCGCCGACTGCAGCAGCAGGTTCTCGGGCTTGAGGTCGCGGTGCGTCACGTCGCTCGCGTGCAGGTAGGCCAGGCCGTCGACGATCTGCCGGAAGAGCGGCGCGGCCTCGGCCTCGCGCAGCCGGTGGCGCGCCACGATGTGCTCGAACATTTCGCCGCCGTCCACGTGCTCCATGACGAGCAGGATGCGCTCGGGCGAGTCGATGACCTCGAGCAGCTGGATCACGTTGGCGTGTCGGCAGCGCTTGAGGATCTTGATCTCGCGCGCCACGCGCTCCACGTCGGCCAGCTGCACGATGCGCTTCTTCTCGAGCACCTTGACGGCCACCTTCTCGCCCGTCAGCAGGTGCAGGCCGAGCCGCACCTTGCCGAACGTGCCCTTGCCGATCGTCT
This sequence comes from Phytopythium mirpurense, assembly GCA_023338055.1. Taxonomy (NCBI): domain Eukaryota; phylum Oomycota; class Peronosporomycetes; order Pythiales; family Pythiaceae; genus Phytopythium; species Phytopythium mirpurense. The sequence continues at coordinate 3,691 of JAADXZ010000552.1, read as the reverse complement.
CGCCCAGCACGTACTCGCCCACGATCTCGCCGGCCTCGCCGGCCTCGGACGCGCCCGAGCCGCGACGGCCCCCGGACGCCGGCTGCGGAGGCTGCGGAGGAGAGCTGACGGCCTGCGACGACGCCCGAGGGCTCGGCGGCACTCCCGCCGCGTGCTGTTGCGGCCGAGGAGTCGACCGAGGCGTCGGTTGGTCGCCCACGCGCTGGCGCTGCGACAATGGACGCTGAAGCGCCTCGAGACGAGCAGCTGGCTGCGGTGGCTGCTGCTGTTGTTGCTGCTGCTGCTGCTGCTGCTGCTGCGGTCGAGGCGTCGGCGTCGGCGTCGACTGTGGCGTCTGCTGCGTGGGTTGGTTGCCTCCACGGTCTCTTGCGGCGGCCTTGGAGGGCGAGCCGAGCGTCGACGGCGCGTGGGCGTCCGCGGAGGCCGCCGGGAGGCTGGCCGTCGACGGCGGAGGCGCGGGCGAACTCATGACCACCACGGTGCTGCTCGCCGTCATGCCACCGCAGGCACCGAGGCGGGTGACGGGCTAGACAGAGAGCCGAGCGAGCGCTCTGAGCATTCGCCAGCGACTCGGGCAGCGCGTATCCCCTTTCTGTATTGCAGTGTGGACATGGTCGACGCACGGTCCCTGTCGTTGGAGCTGCGGTTGATACGAGGCGACAGCAATAGCGGGCGCAAAATAGCTTCACGTGACACGCATCGCCGGCGACGCCTTCGCAGGCGGCGACGGTCCCTATTCTTAGGCGCCGCGCTGTTGATCCGCTGACGACGGAGGAGACGGAGCAGTCAGTGGGCGGGCGAGGACCTGCTCGAGCAGCAGCGCGACGGGCTCGAGGCTCGCGTCGTGGGTCAGCACCACGTCGTAGAGCGCCAGGTACTCGTCGAGGGCCTCGTCCACGTGCACGTTGAGGAACCCGACGCGGATGACGCGCTCGTCGGCGCAGTCGAGGCCCTGGGCCATGCCGGCGTCGCCCCGCGAGTCGCCCAGCAGCAGCACGTTGATGCGGCTCTCGCCCTGGCAGCGGCGCCAGAAGGGCGAGTCGAGCAGCACGGCCGCGTTCTTGTTGAACGAGTGGATGAGGCCGCCGGTGAAGCCCTGGACCGCGCCGTCCGCGCCGAAGCGCATCATGTTGGACACGACGTGGACGTTGACGGGCACGGCGCGGCCGGCCGCCGCGAACTCGGCGCGCAGCACCTCGTGGATGACGTCGTAGAGCCCGGCCGAGAAGACGAGCGTCGGCACCTGCGCGGCCTCGAGCAGCGCCAGCAGCGGGTGGAAGCCCTGGCGGAAGCTCAGCGGCCGCTGCGCCACGGCCTGCCGGATCTGCGCGCGCGTGAGCCCGTGCGCGAGCAGCAGCGCGTGCGCGCTCGTCCACCACTCGACCATGTAGGGCAGCTTCTCCTCCCTCGACAGCGTCGGCGACATCTCGATGGGGAAGTAGCGCGCGAACAGCTCGCGCTCCTGCGCGCGCACCCGCGGGTCCAGCGCCTCGCTGCCCAGCAGCAGTCCGTGGCTGCTCGTCTCCTGCTCGCGGGGCGCGCCAGCCGCGGCCGAGCGCTTGTAAAAGGGCGTCAGCGTCTGGTCAAAGTCGCTGATCACCAGCAGCTTGGACGGCCCGTCCGCCGCGAACTTGCGCAGCTTGCGAGCGAACCCGTCTGCGTTGTATAGAGAGCAACATTGAGAGAGAGAGAGGGCGTCAGGAAGCTGCCCTTGTAATAGAGAAGCACGGACTGCAGAGAGCGCACCCGGGTCGGCAATGATGAGCCGCGGAGGGCGTCGGGCAGAGCCGTCCGAGTAACTGCGCGATCCGGCGGCGACACCGCTGCGAGGAGCCTCCTCCGCCAGCGCCCGCGCGCCCGCCGCCGTGTTGCCTGTACCGGCGCTAGTGCTGAGCGCGGCGGCGCACAGGAGCGACGCGCTGGCCAGCGAGCGCCGCGCCAAGAAGCCGAGCTGCCCAGCCCGCATTCTCCTTGTGGGTGGGGAGCGTTTCCAGAGATCCCGCGTAACCCGAGGGTAACCATGGGTACGCTCCGAAGCGGCAGGACGGAGGAGTGGAATTATGATGCGTGGGGTGGAGATGGCGCGTCGGCCGGCGGCGCTAGTGCTCAGCGCGGCCGCCGCTGCTGCGTGGGGGTGGCAGAGACGCGGGGGACGCGCTGACGCCCGGGCAGAGGCCGAGGCCGAGGCGAGCAGTCGGTGGCCGCAGCGGCGGCCCATGATGTTCGTCCGGGACCCCGGTGCGTTCGTTGCTCGTCGTCCTGTCGAGAGCTGCGCGCCGCTAACAGCAGTCGTCTGGTGCGCGCGTGCGGGCGGCGCAGAGGAGTTCGCGCGCAAGTGGAAGAAGTTCTCGACCGACGGGCTCGACAGGCTCATGGTCATCGCCGACTTTGACTACACGCTCACGCCCTTCTTCAAGCCGACGCCGTGTACGTGCCTGCTGCTGCTGCTGCGGTAGCTCCATGGCCGCTGTGCCACTACCGTCACCATCACATGGTATCCTTGTCGCTAAGTGCGTGCGCTGAGTGCGTGCGGCCTGCAGCTGGGGACGAGCGCGCGGACAGCACCCACGGGATCCTCATGACGAGCGACGCGCTGCCCGCGGACGCCGTGCAGAGCGCGCGCGCCATGTTCGCGCAGTACTACCCGATCGAGCAGTCGACGACGCTCTCGCCCGCCGAGAAGCTGCCCTTCATGGTCGAGTGGTGCGTCGCTCGCGCTGCATTTCGATCGCTCCGGCCATGGCGGCACGGGCCTTCCACTTCGAAGTATTGCACGCTGATGAACGTATTGCGCGCGCAGGTGGACCAAGCAGCACGACGTCATGGTGGCGCACAAGCTGACGCGCCAGGCCGTTCGCGGGGCGGTCGGGCGGAGCGACATCTGCTTCCGCGACGGGTTCGCCGACATCTTCGGCCTGCTCGCGCGCGAGAACGTGCCGACGCTCATCTTCTCGGCGGGGCTCTACGACGTCATCCACGCCGTGCTCGACAAGGAGTACGCCAAGCTGCCGGCCGCCACGCCGCCGCCGAACGTCCACGTCGTGTCCAACATGATGCGCTTCGACGCCGACGGGACGCTCGTCGGCTTCCAGGGCAGCGTACGGTCCCCGCACGACGCTGCTGCACGGGTCGGTCCGAACCGTCGGATAGAGGGACTGACTATAGCAACGCTCGCTCTGACGTCGGCAGCTCATCCACAGCCTCAACAAGAACGCGAGCGCGCTGGAGGGCACGGCGTTCTGGGAGCAGTGCCAGCTCGAGAAGCGGCACAACATCCTGCTGCTGGGCGACTCGCTGGGCGACGCCGACATGGCCAACGGCCTCGAGTTCGCCGAGGACGAGATCGTGCGCATCGGCTTCCTCAACACGAGCGTCAACGACAAGCTCGAAGCGTACCTGCAGCGCTTCGACGTCGTGCTCACGGACGACTCGAGCCTGCTCCCCGTCGAGCTGCTGCTCCATCAGATCACGACGTAGAGTGTCGACGGAGAGTGAGAACGACCCGTGTGTCCAAGTCGGAGGAGCACTCAACCAAGGAGAGAAGAGCAATCGACACAAGAACGTACGTGCATGGGATTATTCACTTACCACTCTCTGGCTACGGCACTGTCTCCAAGCGCTGGAGACACCTCACTCGCCACGAACCGCACTCGCCAGCACAGCATCTGTCGACCCACGCTCCTGGCCAAGC
>JAADXZ010000551.1:0-18334 GCA_023338055.1 Phytopythium mirpurense | reverse complement strand
GCCCCCCCCCCCCCACCCACCCACACCCACGCGCGATTCGATGGACGAGAGTGTCCATAGTAGCCGCCGAGCCTGTAGTCGGGTCGATCCTATTTTAAGAAACGAGTCTAACCACGAGAGTGCGTGTGCACATGTCGCCTCGCGGTCGGTCGGTGACTAACGTGCAGGCATGGGCGGCCCCAGGAACGCGGCGAGCGCTCGGCGACGGAGGACGCAGCCGCTCGACGGTGTGCGCCTCGCCAAGCTCCCGCCGTCGTCCCAGCACGAGGACCCTGGCCCGTGGGAACGCGAGCGCGCTCGCAATGGAGACGTGGCGGAGCTGCGGCCGGAGCTCGCGTACCACCAAGTCCCGCGAGAGATGCTCGAGGGCGCCGACGTGGACCTGTCGGTGAGCTGCGCCAATCGCTGACGCGGGTCGCCAGCGCCGGGCCTGGCGGAGGCTGGTCAGTGCCTCACGTGCGCCTCGTCATGCCGCAGACATGGTCCGTCGTCGCCACGGACGCCTGCGTCGCCCGCCTCGCCACCTGCTCCTCCGTCCCCGGCAGCAACCAGGTCGCGGACGTCGTCCGCGCGCTCTCGTCGTCATCGCCCTCGCGGCCGACGGTGCTGGTGCACCTGAACCTCGCCGGTGCGTCCCAGGTGCGCCCCACCGCGTGGAGTCCGCTGTGGAGGATACGTAGACGCTGGGCGGTCGACCCTACCGCCGATGCTGACGACGCCAGCGCCTTCGCTTGCAGCTGACCGACCGCGCCGCCCTCGCGATCGGCGACGCTTTCCCGTCGCTGCGCCGCCTGAACCTCTCGGGCGCCTTCAAGGTGCCGCTTGCTTTCCATCGTCGCCACGATGTCCGCTAGACTTCCAAGTACGAGCGTGGAGACTGACCAACCAGGCCGTTCACCGCAGCTCACGGACGCGGGTGTGCTCCACATCGTCTCCCACTGCCACGACTTGCGCGCCCTGCTGCTCGCGGACCTGCCGCTGCTCGGAGCTGCCGCTCTGCGAGCGGCCGGCGACCTCTGCCTCCCTCTCCGCGGTGCGCCTGCCTGCCTCTGCCACTGACTGGTGCAGTACTAGCTCCATCCTACTCCGCTCACTGCGCGTGCCCGTGCCCGACAGAACTCGACGTCGCTCGCTGCGTCCGCGTGCCCGAGGCGGCGCTGATCTGCATCGCCCGCGGCTGCCCGACGCTCGAGCGCCTCGACTGCTCCGGCTGCCCCGGCGTGTCGGACGCGCTCCTGAACGAGCTCGCGCGGTCGTGCCGAGCTCTGCGGACGCTACGAGTCGCGCACTGCCCGCAGCTGGACGACGCGGGTCTGCTCGCGCTCTCGGGCGGCAGCGGTGGCTGCCTGGAGGCGCTGGACCTCTCGCGGCGAGACCTGCCGTACAAGGTCTCGGACGCGTCGCTGCTGACGCTGGGCACGGCCTTCACGGCGCTGAGGAGCGTGGCGCTCGCGGGCTGCTCCTCCCTCACGGACGTGGGCGTCAGCTGGCTGGTCGAGCGCTGCCGAGGCATCACGCGCTTGGACCTAGCGCGCTGCGCCAAGCTGTCCGACCTGGCCATGCGCGCGGTGGGCGAGAGCCTGCCGCAGCTGGAGCGCCTGGTCGTGCGCAAGTGCCCTCTCATCTCCGCCCGCGGCCTCCGCCACGTCGCGCACGGCTGTCCGCGACTCGCAGAGCTGGACGTGGCGCATCTGCTGCTGCTCCGCGATGACGACGGCCAGAACGCGGCTGCCGCGCCGCCGGTCGACGCGCACAGCCGCGAGGACGCCCGCGACCACGGCCACCAGCTCGAGGGTGTCGCAGCGGTGGCCGCCTTGTGCCCGCGCCTCGAGCGCGTGGACCTGTCCAACTGCCCGCACGTGGGGGACCGAGCGCTGATGGCGCTCGCGGCCTCGTCGGCGCCGCTGACTCGGCCGGCCCTGCGACGCCCCTCGGCCGCCGTCAGCTGCCTGCGCGAGGTCCACGTGGGCGGTTGCGCGCGGCTCGTCACCAGCGCCGGTGTTCGCGCCGTCCTGCTGGCGTGTCGCCAGCTCGAGGCGCTTGGTCTGGACGGATGCGTCGGCGTGGACGACGGCGCGTTCGCGTCCCTCGGGCCGCCGCTAGTGCTGTTGTCGCTTCGCCTCGGCGGCTGCCACCGTGTCTCGGACGCAGCGCTCGCGGCGCTCGGCCTCTCGGCTCCCCAGCTCCGCGACGTGGACCTCTCGGGCTGCTTCCGCATCTCGGACGCGGGGATCCTCGCGCTCGTCAACGCGTCTCCGCTCGCGGACGCCGTTCTGGTTCGCCCCGCCCGGCCGGCGCCGCTACTGAGGCTCTGGCTGCGCGGGCTGCCGCGCGTGACGGGCGTCGCCGTGGCGTGGCTGGCCGTGTTCGCCCCTCGCCTGCTGCTCCTCGACGTGACTGCGTGCACGTCGGTGCCAGACGCGTCGCTCGTCGCGGTCGCCAGCAGCTGGAAGCTCGCGCAGCTTGGCTCGCCAGGAGCCCACGGCGTCGGCGCGTCGAGAGGATTCGTCCCCATCGCCCGCGCGATGGACTGGCTCGTGCTCGAGGCCTACGGCAACTGCTGGCGCGCGGCCACCCGGATCCAGGCGCTGTTCCGCGCCCGGCGAGCGCGCAGACGCGCTGCTCAGCTGCGGCAAGAGGCGCTGGCTCGCTGGGTGGCGCTGCGGCTCCAGAGCGCGTATCGCGGCCGCCAGGCGCGGAAGCTCGCGGCCGTGCGCCGGCTGCAGCTGCGCAAGGAGACGGACGCGGCGGCAAGGCTGCAGAGGCGCTTCCGCTCGCGCCGAGACGCGCGCGAGGCCGCTGAGCGGCGGCGATTGCGCCGAGATCAGGCGCGGGAGAACGCGGCCAGGACTGTGCAGCTCGCGCTCCGCTGGCTCAAGCTGCGGCGCAGGCTCTTCGCCGCGCGGGAGCGGCTCCGAGGCGTCCGAGAGCGGCGAGGACGAGCGGCTGCAATGATCCAGCGCGTGTGGCGTGGCCACCACGCGCGCGCCGTCCGCGTGGCGCAACTCCGCGCGGACCGGAGGGCACGACTGGAGCTCGAGTGCCGCGCGGTGGTCACGCTGCAGACGCGCTTCCGCTCGCGCCTCGCTCGGAAGGTCGCGAGCTGCCGGCAAGAGGAGCGGCGGAGGCTGCGCGAGCAGCAGGAACGCGCGGCAAGGATCGTCCAGCGCGTGTGGCGCGGCCGGAGGGCGCGGAGCGAGCAGCTGGAGCTGCGAGGGGCTCTGGCGTGCGCCAACGCGGCCGCGCGGAGGCTGCAGCGATGGTGGCGAGCAAGCAAGCAGCGCCGAGCGAACGCGCTGCTGGCGCTCGCCAGGCGCGCGAGGGTGGAGAACGGCGCGGCCGTCAAGCTGCAGGCTGCGTGGAAGCGCCGCCAGGGCGCGCTCGAGGCGCGTCTGCTGCGCCTGGCGCGGGAGGAGGCGGCGCGGCGGGCGGACGAGGCGGCGAGGCGCGTGCAGGGGCGGTGGCGGGCGCGCAGGAGGGAGGCGCAGGCGCGGGACGAGCGCGCCGCGCAGCTGGAGCAGGCCGTGCGAGCGGCCAGGAAGCTGCACGCGGCCGTGGCCAGGGTGCAGGCGCGCGTGCGGGGCAGCCGGGCGCGTCGAGAGGTGGCGGGGCTCAAGCTGGCGAGGAAGAAGGCGCGGTGGAAGCTGGTCGAGCAGCGCGAGGGCGGCGACGGCGCCCAGCGGTTCTACTACGTGCGCTATGCGCTATGCGCTATGCGCTTCGTGCGCTTACTCTGCGCTTCGCGGGCGTTGGGCTGAGCGTGTGCGTGTTGCGTGCGTGTTGACTCGCGGACAGAACACGGAGACGGGCGAGGTGCGGCTGCGGCGACCGCAGGACGTGCTGGACCTGCTGCCGGTGCCGCCGTGCGACAACTGCGGTGCGTCGGCGTCGGGCCGGACGCCGTGGGGCGGAGGGAGGGGACGGCTGCAGTGGGGCTCTAACGACGCCGTGTACGACCCAGAGACACCGGTGGAGACGCCGGCGGACGTCGAGTGCCGCGACTGCGGCGAGTGGTTCTGCTCTCCGGTAGACAAGACGCGGTGCTGCTGGTTCTGTGGACGGACGTGTGGACCCAAGACTGACGGGTGACTTGCCGACAGTGCTGGGCGCGCGTGCACGCCGGGGGCCGGCGGCGCTCCCACGCGTTCCGCGCGCTCCTGGACGCGGACGGGCGCCGCGTGGACTACGCCAAGCTCGAGTTTCCGTCGCGCTGGCCGTCCGAGCTGCTCCAGAGCGACCGAGACGGCTGGACGCTGCGCTGCGCGCCCTTCCGCGCGCCACAGCTCGTCGTGGGCTCGTGGGAGCGGCACGTCGACGCCGCGACCGGCCGCGTCTGGTTCTTCAACTCGCTCACGCGCGAGGACTCGTACGAGCCGCCCGTCGGCGTGGCCTTCCCGGGCGGAGACGCGGCGCTAGGCGGCGAGTGGGCGCGCTTCGTCGAGCAGACGGAGAGCGGCCCCGTCGAGTACTTTAACCACCACGGGACGGGCGAGAGCACGTACGAGCGACCTGGCGCATGGCACACCCCGCAGGTCGGCGAGGATCGGCCGGCGGAGGCTGCGACCGACGGTGGGGGTGTCGGATTGGGACCCTCCGACTGGGGGGCTCCGACCCACGGAGCTGGAGGTACTGCGCCTTGAATGCCGTCGTCGCGTGGAGACGCGTAGACGTTTGATTTGCAAATATGTACGAATTTTGCAGATGAGGTACTCCTGCCTCGAAATTTTGGAAGTAGGGCTTTTTGAAATCTCCATCGAGGCACCCCAACCACCGGCTCTGAACAAACTTCTGTCTTTGCGTGCCATTGCCATGCACTCAAGCGTTCAGCCATGCGTGGAGCCGCCTGCGCCGAGCACAATTGCTAACAGAGGCGATGCGAATGCCCGTCGCTCTAACGAGAGTGCCCGCATGGGTATATGTGGACACAAAGTGGACGTCGTTTCACACTTGAGACGAGGCATTTTCAGAATCTCTAACGAGGCATTTTAGACTGTCTCGGACCACAGTCACTCATCTGCACAGGTTTCTTTGTAGTACTTTAGATTGTATTGATCCATGCATGCGTCATGGTGCGCGACGCTTGGATGGCATGGCTCCACCGGCGGAACGAACTGCTTGCAGTCACCAAGTTCAAGCGACTTGTCTCTAGCGACACGAGCGCGGCATTGACGCGGCGACCAGCGAGGGCGGCGAGTGCCGACCGTGACGAGTGGGACGTCAATACAGTAGGGGATAGAAACGCAGAGAGTGGTGTCTACTCGTCGAGATTCTTGCAGTGCACGCTCATGGCCAGCGGAAAATGCTCTGTGAGCGGGCGAGCGATGAATAGGCTCGTCCGAGACATACCGTAGCAGACGACTCGCGAGTCAATAGCAAACGGTATGTATTTGAGTGTACTTCAATGCCGATGGACGAGTGGCTGGTGAGGATCGGACACGTCGAACCGTGGATGCGCTCGTGTTCGTTTACATAACTTCAGAACTGAAGTGCACTGACGGCGGGGCGTCACAAAAGGCATTGGGATCAACGCAAAGAGACGATCACAATGGTAAACTACAGATTGGATTCTTTCCACAAAGGCAGGGAGCCTGGAGACCAATGCCAATGGTGAACAACACAGCCTGTGTGTACCGGTACATTCGCATCACGGCGGCGGATTTCCGCCACATAATATATCAACGTATCCATTCCATGTGCGCTGGCAAATCATTTAGAAAGAAATGATTTGCGATTGCTTTGGTGCACTTTACGAGAAGATCATCATTCCACATTCCCAAGCAGACACTCTCAAAATTCCACTTGGCGATTCGACCAGTCGGCATCGCCGTCAACACCGCCGTAATTTACCTTTCACCTCTCTTTATTGCTCAAATTTACAATTATTTTCAGCGACATGCTGCATCTGAACGGTACAGCACAACGTACGTAAACTACACCTATGTACTGAGTGCACAGGTATAGTTTACGCCGCCCACGCGCGTGTCACTTTCCTTTTTGCGGTAGGACGACAACAACCACACGGACCGGCCAACCACCCAACCACCCAAGCATACCAAGCGATCGCCCAGCATGCAGATCTCGCGGACGCGGCGGGCGGCGCCGACGGCCGAAGACGCCGGCGAGAAGCGCGTCAGCCTCGCGGGCCTGAGCCTGGGCGAGTCCCCTCGCGGCGCGGGCTCCGGCGGCCCCCGCGCGAGTCTCTTTCGCCTGGCGCCGCCGTCGGCCGCGGCCGCGCGCAAGCTGATGAGCCGAGGCGGCGAGCACCGCAGCGACAACCGCGACAGTAGCAGCCACAAGAGCGCGGCCAGCCCCACGGCGGGCGTCGTGTCGGGCGCGCGGCGGCTGATGCTGCCGCACACGATCACGGAGCGGCACGGCGGGCGCGAGCTGTGGGTGCGCGCGCCCGTCGTGTGCGGCGAGCTGGACAAGCGCGGCTTCCGCTGGCGGCGCAAGTGGAAGCCGCGCTACGTGGAGCTGGACGGGCGCGAGCTGGCCTACTATGACGTGGACGCGGGCCAGGGCTGCGGCCAGAGCGACCGCCGGCGCGCGGCCAAGCGGCGCGTGCGGCTGGCGGCCAGTGGGTCGATCGAGGACGTGGACGCGCTGAGCTTCTCGGTGACGCCGGCGCGCGGCGAGCCGGCGTGGCAGCTGCGCGCGCGGGACGCGGCCAGCAAGCTGCGCTGGTGCCGCGCGCTGTCGGACTGCCTGGACATCCTGGCGTGGCTGCAGCACTACGCGCTCGGGCCCGTGCTGGGCGTGGGCGGCAACGGCGTCGTGCAGGAGCTGGTGGACACGCGCGACCAGAGCCGCTCGGCCGTCAAGATCATCGACGTGGCCAAGTTCCGCAACCGGGACGCGGTCGTGGCCGAGGTCGAGATCCTGCGCAGCATCACCAACAGCATCCGCCACCCCAACCTCATCGCCATCCACAAGGTCTACGAGGAGCACGGCAAGGTCTACATCATCCAGGAGCTCTGCACGGGCGGCGAGCTCTACGACGCCGTGCTGCACCGCGGCCGCTACTCGGAGCGCGACGCCGCGCGCCTCATGCGCCAGCTCCTCTCGGCGCTGCAAGCGCTGCACGCGCACAACATTTTGCACCTGGACCTCAAGCCCGAGAACATCCTGCTGGCCAGCGACGACCCGCGCGACGCGCGCATCAAGCTCACGGACTTTGGGCTCGCGCGCATGATCAACGGCAAGCACAACCCGCTCGAGAACGGCGCCTCGTCCATGGCCGGCACCGTCGGCTACATGGCGCCCGAGGTCATCACGGCGCACCTGTACACGGAGGCGGCCGACGTCTTCAGCGCCGGCGTCATCCTCTTCATCCTGCTCGTGGGCTACCCGCCGTTCCGCGGCGACTCGGAGGTCGAGACGCTGCTCAAGATCGCGCGCGGAGACCTGCAGTTCGACCCCGAGGACTGGGCCGGCGTGTCCATGCCGGCCAAGGAGCTGGTCGCGCGCATGCTGCAGGTGCGCGCGCAGGACCGCATCTCGGTCGACGCGGCGCTCGCCCACCCGTGGATCACGCAGCTGGACGAGCAACCCAAGGGCGCTGTGGACGCGGCGCCGGCCTCGGACGCCTTGGACGCCTCGGACGCGTCGGATGCGGCCCCGACGGACCACATGCTGGACAAGGCGGTCGAGCGGCTGCAGCGCTTCAACTTCGACCGCAAGTCGGAGAACATGGGCTCGCTCATGGGTAGCCTGCTGCTGCTCGGTGACCCCGAGACCATGGACGCCGACTCCAAGGAGCTGCTGGACCCGGCGACGATCGACTCGATGATCCGGCAGCTGTCGCCCGACGGCCGCGACCGCATCCCGCTCGACCGCGCCCACGTCATGGCGCGCGGGCTCGGGCTCTCGCCCTTCGTCGACGTGGACAGCTTCGTGGCCTTCCTGGACCAGAACCGCGACGGGTTCATCGACGCCGGCGACTTTTGCGCGGGCGTGCGCGCCATGCGCAGCCACGACCGGTCCTTCGCCGCCGTCATCTTCGCCGCGCTCTGCAAGATGGTCGGCGTTGCGGGCTCTCCGTCGCCACGGCTGGCCAGGAGGCACTTTGCGGCGGCGCTCGACCAGCTCGAGTGCCCCAAGCCGCTGCAGAAGGTGTTCTTCAAGCAAGTGGACGAGCAGCAGGCGGCGGCCGCGGCTGCGGGCACGACCGCGACCAGCAGCACCGACGTCGAGTGGTCGGTCGACGAGAGCGGCGTCGTGGCGCTCATGGACCAGTTCTCCTTCCTGGGGCTACTCTTCCTGCGCACGGCCAAGGAGAACATCGTGTCCATCGTCCGGGCGCGCAGCGTGGACGACATGCCGCGCATCTCGGAGGGCTCGCTGTCTCTGTCGCAGTCGCCGTAGAGGGAGAAGCCGCGAAGGAAGCGGCCATATCGATATTTAATGGTCAACCACGCAGGAGATCCGTGTACCACGCGGACAACCACCCACCAGTAGTGCGCACGTAGCTCTCTCTCTCTCTCTAGTTCCGGGAGCGAGGCCTCGAACGGCTCGCAGCCTACTCCTTGTAGCCTACTTTTGCCCTCGCCGACCACGTCGCCCCGGCCGCTGGCGGCCGCACCCGAGGCGGTCACCACATGCTGCGCACGCGCTTGAGCTTGGGCGCCCCGTCCTCGGGCTCGGCCTCGGACACAATGTCGGCGGTGGGCTCGCTCTGCAGGACGCGCTCGGCCCAGGCGCGGATGCGCGGCAGCGCGTAGTCGTAGCCGACCTGTATGATCTCGTGCATCTTGTCGAACTGCAGCGTGCCGTAGTCCTTGACGGGCGGCCGCAGGTACAGGTCGGTGCACTCGTCCCGGATCCGGTCCTTGTGCTGCTCCGAGGCCACGTAGGCGAGCGCGGCCGACACGTCGCCCATGGACGGCACCGAGACCGTCTTGGCGAACGGGTTGAGCTTGTTCCAGAGCAGCCACCAGCCCGAGAGCGAGCTGCCGTAGGCGTAGTGGTCGCGGCGCATCTCGCTGCCCACGTCGACGGCCAGGATGTACTTGACGCCGCCCTCCTCGCGCATGACGTCGGCCGGCAGGTTGTTCATGTAGCCGCCGTCGAGCAGCAGCGAGCCGTCCTCCGAGATGGGCGGCAGGTAGCCCTGCAGACTCATGGACGCGCGCACGTACTTCCAGGCGGGGCCGCTGCGGTGCACGCGCATGCGCGACTTGGCGATGTCGGTCGTCACGCAAAAGTAATTGAGCATGAGGTCCTCGATGGCCAGGTCGGCGAAGTGCGCGCGGATGCCCTGGTTGAAGCGGCTGCCGTTGAAGAAGGACGCGATGGGCAGCGTCAGGTCCTTGAGCTTCTCCAGGACGCTGCTCATGCTGAGCGAGAACTGCATGGCCTGCGCCTCGACGCGCGCCATGTCGTGCGGGTGCATGGCGTACAGCGCGCCCACCATGGCGCCGATGCTCGTGCCGCCGACCACGTCCACGTGCACGCCGCAGTCCTGCAGCGCCTTGAGGACGCCCACGTGCGCGAGGCCGCGCGCGCCGCCGCCGCCGAGCACGAGCCCGACGGCGTTGCCCGTGACGCGGCGCGCGAGGCGGAGGAAGTCGGCGCGGTGGTCCTGGAAGGGCGCCTGCACGTTGTGGAAGCTGCTCACCCACTCGACCTTCTCGACGGGCCAGAGGAAGCGCGGCAGCATCGGGCTCTGCCTGCCGAGCCGCAGGCGCCGCGAGATCGAGGCCGCCCTGGACGCCTCGGCTCGGCTGCGGCGCGCGGCGTCCATGGCCGCGAGCGTCCAGTGCTCCTCGCGCACGCGAACGACGCTGACGGCCACGCTCTTGCGGTCCCACGCGTCCTCGAGCATCGGCGCCACGTGCTCCGCGAACGCCTGCTGCGCGTGCGCGTCCGAGCAGAGCAGCAGGATGTGGTCGGCCTGGCGGATGCACAGCTTGGTCCAGGCCGTGAGGCCCAGGTCGGCCTCGTAGATGACGAGCTCGCGCGAGCTCTCGAGGTCGCCGAGCCACGCGCTCAGGTTGGCGCGGGCGACGCGCGTCTGGCTGATCCACCGCTCGCCCAGGAACGCCCGCGCCTTGTGCGACGACACGAGCTCCACGGTCGCCAGCGTCTCGAGCGCCGCGCGCAGGTGCGCGCAGAAGGTCGAGGTGCGCGTGCGCTTGGTCAGCGCCATGACGGCGATCGTGCCCAGGGGCAGCGCCGGGCCCTGCGCGCCGGCCGCGCCGAGCGACAGCAGGTGCGCGCCGACGCTCGAGGCGGCGTCGGGCGCGGCCGCGTCCATGCGCTGCGGGGGCATGCGCTGCGCCAGGCGCGTGGTGAAGTGCACGAGCACGGCCGGACGCTGGCTCACGACGTAGTCGAACACGCAGCGCGGCATCTGCGAGATCTGCGAGTCGCGCGTGGCGAACACGGACGAGGTGCTCGGGCCCGCCGAGAGCATGTCGAGCGCGCCCAGCGTCGCGCCGCGCACCAGGTCGCTCGTGGCCTCGATCTGCTTGCCGCGGTGCGCGTGGAGCTGCACCGCGCGCAGGCGGCCGCTGAGCACCGTCGAGACCGAGTCGCACACGTCGCCGCGCCCGAAGAGGCTCTCGCCGCTCTGCAGGTGCAGCCAGTCGATCGCCGTGTCCGCCACGAGCACCAGGCCCGAGTACTGCGCCAGCAGGTGGCGCGCGCACCGGGCGGCCACGGCGCGGTCCCGCAGCAGGCTGCTCACGACGGACTCGGGCACCCAGAGCAGCCGCGCGTCCTCGGCGCAGACGGCGCGCGTCACGTGCGGGCGGCCGATGACGCAGGCGAGCGCCCCCACCTCGCAGCCCTTGGCCGCGCGGTACATCTCGGCGCCGCCGTCCGACGCGGGCCCGCCCAGCTGCACGCTGACGCTTCCCTCGAGCACGAGGAAGACGCCGCTCGGGTGCGCGTCGTCGTGCAGCGGCTGCGCCGCCCGGCGCGCGAGCGTCTCGGCGCACTCGCACAGCAGCCGCTTCTCGGCGGCGTCGGCCAGGCCCAGCGCGTCCGCGAGCGCGTCCACGTGCTCCCTGAGCGTGCCGCTCGGCGTGCCCAGCGAGCCGTCGTCGTCGCCGAGCAGCAGCGGGTGCACGAGCGGCACCGGGCGCACGACCTCGGACGCGAGCCCGAAGTGGTCCACCAGCGCCTTGGCCGTGATCCGGTCCACCTGGCTCAGCGCCGCCTGCGTCAGCCGGAAGAAGCTCTCGGGGTAGTCCCTCAGCACCCGCTGGATGGCGCGCGTCGGGATCTGGAAGAGCACCGTGCCGTCCTCCTCGGCGTGCGCCGACAGCGGCCCGCACACGCGGCGGAGCAGCGGCGAGCTCTCGTGCGGCGAGCTCTCGCCCACGAGCGCCGCGAGCAGCGGCAGCGACGACGTGACCGAGTCTCCGCGCGCCAGCCTCTTGGAGAAGGGCTGCGCCGCGCCGGCGCCCGCCGCCGGGTGGATGCGGAGCGACGCGGCGCCGGAGGCTACCAGCAGGACGGACCCGTCGTGCTCGCCGCGCGCAAAGATCTGCGCGCCCTTGTCGAGCGTCCGGATGCGCAGGTCGCGCGCGAGCGGCTCGACCAGCTCGCCGCGCAGGAAGGAGAAGACCTTGGAGAGCGCGTCGTAGATGAGCTTGAGCTGCTCCGGCGAGAACTTGGCGCGCAGGTCCGCGGGGAACGAGACGTGCTCCTCCTGCTCGAGCTTCTCATTCTCCTCGCGGCGCTCGCGTTCCAGCTCGAGCAGCTCCGAGAAGGACTTGGAGCGCCGCCGCAGCCGCTTGGACGTCGGCGACGTCGGCGCCCTGGCCGGCGGCGTGCGCGCCCGCCGCGGACGCACCTGCCGGGACGCCACCCACACGTACAGTGCCGTGATGGCGCCCACCAGCACCGTCACGGCCGCCGCGCCGCCCACCGCGTACGGGTGCCGCTGCAGCAGCCGCTCGCGGAAGTCGCCCATGGCCGCCGCCTCCAGCGCCTCGCGCAGCCCCCGCGCCAGCCCCCGCGCCAGCTCCCACGCCAGCTCCAGCGGTGCGTCCGCCGGTGCGTCCGCCGGTGCGTCCGTCGCCATCGTCCTCTGTCTGGAGAGCCCGAGTCCCGAGTCGGAGTCCCGACCGACGATCGACGTGCGACAGTCAGAGCCAAACGCAGAGTGAAGAGCTCCGAGGGCTTCAACTGATTTCTCAAGTGTACAGCTGGTGTCCTTCGAGCCCTCTATTGTCACCGACTGGCACGATCGAGAACGGTGTGGGCCACACCACACACACGTGCCCATACATTGTATGCATGCTCACGACTGTTGAGGGAGTTGTGGGGGTTTTATGCAGTGCTCGCGAATGTACAGCATACAGGTATCCCGTACGTACCCGTGGATGACCACAATCCTAATAGGATTTGCCACACACTACAAGTACCATCTGCTTTGAGAGGGTTTGGTTTGGACGGGACCTCTGATGTTACACTATCCCTCGGAATTTCCTGTACGGTTTTGCGCTTGGCTGTAGTCACAGCCACCACGGCTGCCAACCAGGGAAAGCAAAGCAATTGCTGGCGACGCGATGAGTGCCACGGAGCAGTATGACCGGCTGGTGGCCGCGCTGGGCGACGACCCGCTGCGCCCTGGAGCGCCGCTGCAGCACGTGGAAGACCCTTCCAAGGCGGTGGCGGCGGCGGCCACGCCGGACGAGCGCGCGCGTCTGCTGGCGGAGCTCACGGGCCAGAGCCTGCGGTGCGCGGAGCTCATCGCGCAGACTCTCGAGGCGTCCTCCAAGCTCTCGACGCTGCAGCGGCACCTTGCGGACGCGACGGAGGAGAAACACGTCCGCGGAGACGACGACGAGGACATGGGTGAGGAGAGTAGCGAGGAGGAGGAAGAGGAGGAAGAGGACGACGACGACGACGACGACGACGACGAGCGGTCGGCCTTGCTGCTGCGGGACCTGATCGCGGCCGGCGAGCAGCTGGGGACGACCGCGAAGCAGCACGCGCAGCTCGGCGTGGTCGGCAAGTCGCTGCGCTCCAGCCGCAGCCTCCTGTCGAGCGCGGAGCACGACCTGGGCGATGCGGTGGCGGCCAGCGGCGGGGCGCTCGGCGACGGCGCGCTGCAGAGCGAGTTCCGCGACCTGTACATGGAGGAGTTCACGTCGGCGTTCGGCGACAGCCTGGACCAGTTCCGCCGCGAGGAGCAGTTCGAGAGCAAGGACGTGGCGTATTTAATCTCGTGCATCCACGCGGGCGGCGACATCTTCTCGCCGCTGCAGAAGAAGCTGTTCGTCGAGTCGGTCGCGGGCAGCCGCAGCGAGTGAAGGACGGACGACACACCGAGGAGCAGAGCAGAGGAGGCGAGCGGAGGCAGGCGAGCGCCGGTTGTTTGTTGTAAAACATAGAGACAAAGAGAAAGAAGCGGCTGCATGCACAAGTCGCGATCTATAGGTCGTTCGGGCAGCCGCAGCCAAGCGTTCGCGGCAATCAGGTCACACGCATCACCTCGAGCCCTCTGCTCCCTTATGCAGTCTTCATGGACATCCAGCCAGCTACATGGAGACGCGGCTCCGTCGCCGGCGGCGGCGGCGCCTCAAAGGTTCTGGCGGCGCTTCTTGGCCAGCGGCTCCATCGCGATCGCGCGAGCCTTGCCCACCACGCGGTAGTACGACTCCATGGGCCGCTCCTGCTTCTGGCGCTGCCGCTCCAGGCTCTGCGCCTTCTGCCGGCGCGTGCGGCCGGCGTAGACCTCCTCGCCGAAAAAGTCCACGATCCAGTCGCGCACACCCTCACGCCCTCGGCTTAGCACCTCGAACCCTTTGCGGAACAGCGGGTCGATGTGCAGCTTCTTAGGCGTCCCCTCGTCCTCCCCGCTCGCCTTAGCCGCTCGGTCCTCCGTGGTGGGCGGCACGGGCTCGCCGGCGCTCGAGCGGCGGTAGAAGTAGCACTGGTGGCCCTCGCTCGAGCCCGCCATGGACGTGGCCACGCGGCCGATGTTGTCCACGTCGAAGCCGTACATGTCGATCACCTTGCGCGGCGGGTGGAAGCTCGCGAAGTAGCGCGCGTCGCTGCGGTTGAAAATGACCGCGAGCTGGTCCATCACGTCCGGCGGGAACCCGACGTCGAAGCTATAGATGTGCGAGAAGGGGTTGAGCGTGCGCGCGTGCGTGATGTCGCCCGCGGTGAAGATGGTGCGGCTGGGCTTGGCCTTGGCGCTCTCGAGCGCCAGCACGCTCTTGAGGTTATGCAGCGACAGGTGCCAGCGCAGCTCCTCGAGCTCCACGCCGTACGACACCTCGACGCCCGGGTCGATGGCCACGTGGAAGTTGGGCTTGCCGAGTCCCGAGCCGACGTCCAGGAACAGGCTCGCCG
Organism: Phytopythium mirpurense; assembly: GCA_023338055.1. Classification (NCBI taxonomy): domain Eukaryota; phylum Oomycota; class Peronosporomycetes; order Pythiales; family Pythiaceae; genus Phytopythium; species Phytopythium mirpurense. The sequence goes on along the minus strand of JAADXZ010000551.1, from coordinate 4,021 downwards.
CCGACAGCTCGCACTGGTCCTTGAGGAAGTCCACGATGCGCTGGAACGACGACTGCGTGATTTCCCCGTAGATGGCGCCGCCCGCCGCGTTCCCGCCCAGCGCGCCCGTCTGCTTGCGGATGGCGCGGTACGCCTCCGACACCTCCAGCTCCACGAACCGCTTGGCCACGTCCTTCTCGCGCTCCGCGTCCAGCGGCGTCGCCTTGCCGGGCGTCCCGATCGACACGCGCGCGCGCTTCTTGGCCGTGCTCAGGTTGCAGCCCGCCAGGGCCTTGACGGTGCTCGCGCCGATGCTCTTGCGCTTCCTCCCGCCCGACCCCGATGCGCTGACGCCCCCCGTCAGGGGCGACGGCGATGGCAACGGCGACGGCGACGGCTCCGCCGGCGAGCGCGCGGCGTCCGACTCGTCCGACTCGGAGGCCTCCACGACGCGCACAACCGCCGGTTTGGCCGCGACTCGCCGACTCCTCCGCGTACCCGGCGCCCGCGACCGGTCCGGCGTGCGGAACGCGCCGTCCGCCGGCGTGGGCGGCGTCGACACGGCCGCCAGCATGTGTCCCGCTTTCCCGCCCTTTGACACGCTGTGTACTCCGTACTATGTATGGTAACGTTACCAGTCATTGAGCGGCGTCCTCGAGGGAGGGTAGGTCATCCCTCCCCTTCTTGCTCGCCGTCACGAAAGCAGGTGCATTCGAGCGAGACCCGAATGAAATGCGATGTTATACCCAAACTATCACCATCCCACAAGATCCATAAGCTAAAAATAGAACAAGTTCACAATATCCCAATATAAATCGACTGCGAGTCCCAAAATGGCGTCGTCAAGAAACAAGAACTTTGAAGTACCTCCGGTGCGTCAGTGCGCAATTGCCCAGCCAAGACGCGATCTCCCGAGCCGACGACTATGGCCTTCCGCCTGCCGCTCGACGAGGCGCTCGCGCGCGACGCCGCTGCCGCTGAGGGCGACGCGTCCTCTTCGTGCGCGCCCTGCGACTCGCCGTCGACGGCCATCATCGTGCACCCGCTGTCCATGTACAGCGGCGGCGCGACGTCGCCGCTCTACTCGCCCGTCGAGTGGCTGCGTGCCGTGTACGCCTTCCAGCGCGACGAGGTGCAGCAGCTGATGGCCCAGCGCCAGAAGCGCGGCGACGCTGAGGTGGAGCCGCCAAAGCCCGCGCTGACGCTGCTGGACTGCACGTGCGACGAGAACGTGCGCGCGATCCTGGGCTTCCTGGACGGCGTGTCGCTCTGCCGTGCGCGCCGCGTGAACCGCTACTTCCACCGCCTCGGAGACAGCGACGAGTTCTGGCTCAACCTATGCAAGGCCGAGTGGAGCATCTCGCCCGAGCAGCTCGCGACGCGCCCGGCCTCCTTCCAGGAGCTGTACAAGTACGCGAGCCGGTCGCTCAAGGTGCTCATCCGGGACCTCGTCGAGGAGCAGTGCCTCGCGTCGCTGCAGGCCTCGTTCCGCATCCCGCGCGAGGCTGCCGTCATGATCACGCGCGGCGTCACCGCCGTGTAGAATGTCCGCGCGCTGTGGCGATCATTTTATTAATAGCCCACAGCGCTATATCAATGCATACCGGTCCAAATTGGGGATCGACCGACCCGTAGTGACCAACAATGGTGGGTAGATGCCCATGGTAGCATTGGCACCGACGAGCTCGAATGCGTCTGGGTACAAAAATGAGCGATACGTGTATGAGGCCTCCAGCCGCGGCAGGTCTTCAGCCAGCGGGTACACGCTCCTACGGATCACACGCACGCGCACAGTCGCTAGCGAAGCAGGCGCGTCTACGCCGACGTGAAGTCTCCCCAGTCGTCTTCGTCGGCCACCGCCGGCGCCTGCGCAGCGACCGGTTGCGCCGCCTTAGTGACCACGCCGCTGGGCGGCGGCGGAATGAGCGGCACCTTCCCTGGGCTGGCCTCCCCCGCGCTGCCGCTGCTGCCGCGTCGCCGCAGGGCGCGCCTCTCGCCCTCTTGGCCCCTGACGCCCTTGAGGTTTATCCGGATGGTGGTGCCCTGCGGCAGGCTCAGGTCGTGCTTCTTGCCCGGTGCTGACCCCTCGCCCTCGGACCCTTCGTCGCGCGCGGCCCCCAGCGCCGCCACCTCCGCCTGGCGCAGCGCGTACTTGGCGTAGTCCTGCAGCGTCGCCTTGAAGTTGAAGGCGCTGGCGCGCTCCGGGAAACCGATGCCGACGTACGCGCGGCGCTGGGTGGCCTCGTCCTCGACGCGGATCATGAAGTAGCGCGACGAGTCCACGCAGTCCTGCACGTACGCGTCCAGCGGCAGCTCGCGCGTGATCTCCAGCGGGCACTGCGCGAACAGCGTCCTCTCCGACTGGCCGCCGCCGCCCTCCGCAGCCTCCGCCGCCGGCTCGAACAGCCGGATCACGCACGCGTCTCCGCGCTGGAGCACCAGCAGCGCGCCCGTAAGCAGCGGGTGCTCCGGGTCCCAGCTGTCCGCGCGCGGCGAGAGCGAGGACACCTGGCCCGCCGGCACCTGGTAGAACCACACGCCGCTCTCCTGGAACAGCACGCGCTCCAGCGCCAGCGCTGGCTCGCCATCAATCCCGGCCGTCGTCGCCGCCATCGCCACCTTGTGTCGCTTTGTTCTGCTCGGACTCGGGAGGCTAGAGGCGAGATCTGCCCTTTCGAGGGTCAGACAACGTTCGAGAGACGTTCACGCAACCTCCCATCAAGTACCGTGGGTCATGTCTGAATTGATACTGTAAGGTCGCGGTGGGAACCTTCTGGGCGACGCGAGCGTGCGGCGCAACCTCACAAACTCGCCAGCAAGGACATGACAGCATGGCGTTTACAGCGGAAGGCGTCTTTTCCTGATCGAGGCGTAGGTATATATAGGCAGCAAGCAGTAGGGAGGAGCCACTCGAATGGTCGGCGGCTGTCTCACTCGAAGAGCTCGCGGCGGATCTCGGGCGTGATCTGGTGGTGGAAGTGCTGCTTGAGCAGCGCCTTCATGGCCTCCTTCTGCTGCCGAGGGATGTCGTTCTTGTACCGCTGGGCGAATACCAGCAGCGACTGGTGCCACAGCACGGGCAGCGCGCGCGTGTCGCTCGTGAAGCGCAGGAAGTGCTTGCCCAGCTCGGCGATGACGCGCGTGGGCAGGCTGTACTTCTTATTGAGTAGCACGCGGATGAACATGCTGTTGCCGCCCGAGTACGGCATGGAGGCCAGCTTCATGAGCGTCGCGGCCGAGTGGATCACGGGCACCGACACCTTGGACAGCACGCTGCCGATGATGGCGGCCTCGCGCTGCGAGCAGTTCTGGCTCTCGCACAGCGGGATCACGACGCCCTTGAAGAAGGCCTGCGGTTTGTACAGCGCTTTCTTGAGCGCCATGTACAGGTGGAAGTTCAGCCGCTTGTTCTCGCGGATGTCCTGCCGCACGTGCTCGAGCAGGAAGATGTTGAAGAAGCGCTGCGCCATCTTGGGGTTTAGGTTGGACGCGAACAGGCGCGTCGCCGCGAACATGGCGTGCGGCGACCACTTGTCCGGCGTCGTCAGCCACAAAATGTCCTCCCAGTAGCTCAGGCTCGGGATCACCTTGAACGCCTTGGGCAGCTTGCCCGACGTGTACCGCTGCAGGATCTTGCCCACGCCCGTGTACACCTCGACGATCTTGGGGTCGAAGCGGCTCGGCTCCGGCCCGGCGCCCTCCTCGTCGCCCATCTCGCCGCGCTCGCGCGCCTCCTTCTCGAAGATCTTGTCCATGATGATGTCGGCCAGGTTGCGGCGCTCGGGCGCGCCGACCATGAAGCTGGCCAGCACCTCCTCGTCCTCCTCGCAGATCTCCACCTCCTCCACGTAGCCGTCGTTGATGCGCACTAGATCCTCGCCCTCGTACTCGTCCATGTCCTCGGCGTCCATGTCCTCCTCGGACTCGTCGTCGCTGCAGGCCGCCGCCGCCGCCGCCGCGGGGCCTGCCGCCGCTCGTTGCGTCTTCTGAAGCAGCGCGCGCTCCTCCGCCTGCTGCTCGCGCGCCAGCGCCAGCGTCTTGC